>JBBMHQ010080665.1:0-11689 GCA_037834295.1 Postelsia palmaeformis | reverse complement strand
CCCCTCCACTCTCCCCATTATCCCCCTTATGCCCCCCTTCCCCCCTCGTCTACTCAAGCGAGTGACACGAGATCGCCTTTAAAACAAACACGAACACAAAAGAACACACACAGGTCAGTGAAGAAGAGGCTCTAGAAAATTAAACACATTTCCCGTGCCGAATAGATCGTCTTGCGCCGAAGCAATGGTCCCGTAACTGACAGATGATCTCCGCAACGGACCGAGACTCCCGCGCCGAACCAATCGTCCCGTAATGATCCCGTAACCGAACGGTGGTGCCCCTAAGAAACGATGGTCCCGATAGTCCCGCGACAGACCAGTGGTCCCGCAGTGGTCTCGTAATCGAATGATGGTCCCGTAAAAGAACGATGGTCCAAAAACGGACCTATGGTCCGGTGCCGGACCGATGCTTCCGCAACCGACATGTGTTCTTGCCGTAACTGGCATACTGACAGAGAGCCCCGTAGCTGGAAGATGATTCCGTAACGGATAGATAGTCTGTCCATAATGGACGAATGATCCACCCGACTCTGACTGATAGCACCACAACGGACATATGGTCCCGTAACGGACATATGGTTTCGTAACGGAACGGATAAATGGCCCCGTAAAAGAACGACGGCCCCCCGTAACGGAACGATGATTTTGCTTCGAGTGACATGCCCCCTCCGTCACGGAAGAGAAGTGGCGTTTCCCGACAAAAAAAGAAGAGAAAAAAGAGTGGATTCGGTGCATACCATGCATGCAGCGGCGACACCCTCTCTATTCTCCCACAGGCGCGACGAGCGACACCACGCACAGGCCATCCCGCTATTCCTGTTTCACGTCACGATCTACTTGTACTATTAATAGTATGTAGATCCAGACATTTCCAACGGCAGATCTACTCCCGATCTTGCACATATCGTATATACTGCTCCGTCCCTGAGGAGAATACTACCACTACTAATAAATATCAGGATTGTTTCTCGAATATTTCGAAGAAACCGGTCTGGATATTTAGAGGCAAGCGTGGCTATGATCTGCTGTGACAGCAGTATAGCTTTCGCTGTTGGCGGGTGGGAACCGTGCATAATTTGCACGATATATACCTGGGACGTGGAGCATGCGTATGCTTCCTGGGTTGGATATGTACTAGTCACATGCAGATCCTGCGCAACCTCTCACAACGAAGGGCAGGTGAGGAACTAAGTGATCCACAGCAGCAGATCATGATATGTTCCGAGGTGGCGACACGTTTTCCTGACGGCGGCGGTGGCGGCAACAGCGTCGCATCAGAGCTTTGAAGTGACGGTGCACGCCATCCGCAGGGCCGACTTGAGCGTTCCCGTGACGGCCATGGATGGCGCGTCGTCAGCATTGTTGCTACTGTTAGTTTCTGTCGTCGGTGCGTCGCTGCCACCGCCGCCGTCGCCGCCGCCGCCGTCGCCGGGCGCGTCGCCGATGCCTGGCACGAAGGCAGCGCGAGAAGGTTCGTCTCTCTGAGCCTTGAACAGCTCTTTCACCTTGTAGGAAGGAGAAAGAGAAAGAGAAAGAGAAAGAGAGTGCGGGAGAGAGAGAGGTTGGTTGCATGTTTACTTGGTGAATTGGGAGGGAGAAAAAGAGAGAGAAAGAAGAGAGAGAGAGAGAGAGAGAGAGAGAGAGAGAGATCGGTTGCATGTTTAGTTGGTGAATTGGGCAGAAAGAGGACAGAGAGAGAGAGACAGTGAGAGATATTAGTTGCATGTTTAGTTGGTGAATTGGGCAGGAAGAAGAAAGAGAAAGAGACAGTGAGAGAGGTTGGTTTCATATTTAGTTGGTGCATTGGGTAGGAAGGAGAAAGAGAAAGAGAGAGAGAGATCGGTCGCATGTTGAGTTGGTGAATTGGGTAATTGGGTGGTGTATTGTATGAATGGTTCTGTTAATTAGCTTGCATACTTGGTTGGTGTGTCGTTTGATTGGTTTGATTGTTCGGGTCTCGAGAATAATGGTCCCAAGTCAGAGTATCACTCGTCCCAACAGGGTAGGGGTAGAGAAGAGTGCTCTCACAGGCCATCACCCCGCCACACGAGAGCAAAAATGCAAGAACCAAATACTCTATATTATGCCACACCCCATATTTTGCCGATAGCCCGAACCGGCACATGAGTAACTGTCATATTGTAGAAGAGTCGGACACAACAAGTTGGTTGGTTTGTGCGGTAGTTGATCGGCTGGTATGTTAAGTTGGTTGGCTGCAGAATTGATTGGTTTTTGGGATAAGAACAGCGGCGAATACAACGGCAGCAGCAACAACAACAACAACAACAACACATCCTCTGTCCTCTCCCCTTCCCCTCTCCTCCTCTACGCACACCTCGATCTCCTCGTCCGCTATCTTAGCGTCGTACAAGCTGCGGATGTTGGCGTCGTACTGCTCCGTGACGGCGCGAGCGATGGACGCTCCCACCCTCGCCGAATGCTCGGGGGGGAGCAGGGTTGCGGTCCCCGTTCCCACAGCGAATCCGATTGCACGCCAGGCGGGGAGGAGAAGGCTCGGTCGTGCTCGTCGGTGCGCCATCGCGTCCTCCAGCTGACGAGAGGGCAGACGGCAGGGGATCAGAGGATAGGTGATTGGGAGTGCGTGGGTGGGTGGACGGGAAGGGGCGGGGCGGGAGGGAGACAGGGATGGAGGGAGAGGAAGAGGGTTGAGGGGGGAGGAAGGGAGGGAGGGCGGGAAGGAGGGAGGGCGGGAGGGAGGGAGAGTGTGTTGTTGTGCTTGTTGTTGTTCGAAGAAACCTCTGCTCGTCCTCGAGCATAACATGCGTGCGAAAAAGCGTATGTGTGTACGTGCTCCCACTACATATCAGTGTCTCCATCATCCCTATGCCTCGATTGCCTCTAAAGTACAAGCGAGACATTCACTAACGTCGCATTGCCTTGGAGAGTAGGGAGTCAGTCTAATGTCAATACCACTGCAGGATAGGCCAACGAATACCTAACAACCTATGGCCGTAAATACAAGGACCGCTTGGTCTTCATGTTAACTTATAGACGGTCCTTATACTCGTTCTCCCGCCGAGAGCGGTATGATGTAAATCAGGGATCCATCTATTACTGGGGAGGGCATAGTTAATAGGACCGAATATTGTTAGAAAGAAGTAAATATATAGGTTTTAGTGTGTACCGTAGGTCCTATTTACTATGGCCCCCCGTAATATATATACTTTGTTTCTGTGTCTATCTGCCCCTATGGGCGTAAATAGAAGGACCGCTTAGTCTTCGTATTGAATTTAGAAGCGGTTCTTATATTTCCCGCTCAGGTTGGTACGGATATTTTGTATACAAGGCTCACTTTATGGGGGACGCTAAGAACAATGGAATTATGACAAACCAGGGACCAGGTATGCTTAGCTGCGGGCGCTGCACTGAATCCTACCACTCTCTTCCGAAATATGAGGAACTCTGGTGTATTAAAACTCAATAGGAATGCTCCTTATGTTTCGGGACAGAGTGGTACTTCGAAGTATACATATAATATTAATAGTACATGCTAAAGATCAAACAAGGATGGTGTCACAATAAGGTTATGCGAAGGCTTGCTCTATCAATAGTTTAGTTTATTGTTTGCTGTATCGTAAATGTATGGTATCGTTGCTCAGTAAAAGCAGGAACAGCCAACAGCAGTGTCGCGTGTACGCACCCTGCTGTGGCAGCGACGGAGGTTTGTCGCTGTGGCCTTGGAATACTATTACGAGGGGGCCATATTAAATAGGACCAAATACTGTAAGTAAAAATAGCGAAATATGTAGCTTTTCGTGTGTACCGTAGGTCCTATTTAATATGGTCTCCCGTATTACATACTATTAATAATACGTCGGACCCAGGCTGTTGTAGCGGTGTACGTATGCGCTCACTACGTCCCTGTTCGAAGACTTCAGGGAGTTCCGAGCCACCGAAGGGTCAACGGAACTTGCCCCCTTGGTGTTTGGAGTTGAGACCGCGCTGTGGTCCATTGCAGCAAAAAGGGCGGGGAAGCGGTGCCGGGGGATCCTTGAAGCAGCCGAACGGTTCATGGTGAGGTGGCACGAAGCTGAGGCTGAGATGAGTAGGCAGCGCCGCGCATCCGCCGTGGGTGGCGTTCAAGGGAATGAGGAGGGAGGGGGCAACAGGAGGAAGAGCAGAAAACCCGACCAAGGGAATGCGGAGAGGGAGGGGAACAGGAGGAGTAGAAGGGAAACTGCGGTGGACGAAATAAGGAAGGGGATGGCAGACAGGGTAGCGAGACACCAGGCCGACTAGAAAGTAGAACATGGCTGCTGTACTACTCGTGCCACCAACTGGTGCAGCCAACGTGGTCCTTCTTTGCCTTATCTTTTTCTTTTTATTCTTCCTTTATTTCATATTTTATTTATTTTTTCTTTCTTGCGCTGATTCTCTGTGATTTTCATATTTATTCCTTCCCCTTCTTTTTTCGATTGATATTTATTGCAGGAGTCGTGTGGCGTGGGCGGATGACGAGCCTGCTTCGCTCGTTTCGTACTGCCTGACGCCAAGGGGCTGAGCATAGGTGACGAACACAGGGAGGAGACGGCAGTCAGGGTGGCAAGGTACGAGGCAGACTAGCAGGGAGAACCTGGCTGTGCCCCTCGTACGACAAACCTCTGCGGCCACCTGGAGGGCGGTGCTTTGTGCTTCAGTTGCCTGCTATTCCCACTTCGTTGTCTCCGATTGGTTCTATGTCTACTCTCATTACAAGTAGTGGTGTTTCTCCCATCCTCTTTTTTTCCAGCTCGTTATTTTCAAGTGCTTGTCACGTGGCCTGCGGGCGGGGGGGGGGCACGACAGATTGTTTCTTCTACTGTCTTTTTTTCACAAAAAAAAAAAAACTCTTTTTTTTTGCTGTTTCGATTTGTCTTTCTATTACGGAGGACCATAGTTAATAGGACCAAATATTGTTACTAAAAATAGGTAAATATATACCTGGTAGGCTTTTGTGCAGACCCCAGGCCCTATTAACTATGGCCCCCCGTATTAGTATTGTTTCTTCTTTGTTTCCTTCCCTTCCTCTATTTTATACCTGGTAGAATGTGTATGTCGTGTCTGTCGTATCCAGTATGATGACATGGCATGGCATTGCCGACTGCTGTGCTCACTGCATACGTGGCAACGTAGTATCTCTGTGGCGTAGCTTTGTGAACACAGAACTTGTATCTCTTCTAGGATTGAAGAATCGGCACGGACACTTGGTTGTGCTGGATGTCGGCGGGTAGAAAGAACGGTTTAATGTGAAGAACACACACACAGCAGTAGTGCGCTACCCCTGAAGATTGCATATCAGCAGCACGTGCGGTACTGCTCGCAGGTGTTCTGCTGCATACGACGTACCAGGTATAGTGCGTTTGCTGCCTGTACCATGCCTGTACCTGTTGCTGCGGGGCATAACGTGCACCACTCTGTCCGGAAATATAATCGCCGTATAATGTTGACGTCAGAGACCAAACGGGTGTTGTATTTATGGTCAAAGTAATTGCATGTGCGCTTGTTGTGCTCGCAGCTTTAGGGGTGCGTGACAGCAACGATGTCGCTGCTGCAGATCAAGAACAGCAGCCGTAGTACTCTGTAGAGTATCACCGACTGGTGCGGACGGTAACAGTACGTAGTAGTCAGTAGTGCGCTGACAGCATGTCTTGAGATGTTGCTGCCGTTCATGCTACATAACGCGTTCATAAGCGAACACAAGGAGAACAATCGGAGATTGCTTCAAAAGCTACAAGACGGTCACTTCAAGGCCGCACAACAGCGAGAGCATTGGCGGCTCCACCATGCACGCACCGGGAAAAGAAGCTCGCTCGGCGCACTTGGTGTCCCCGCGGCTTTGTCCCCAACCCCTACCCCCGCGCTCTGCTCGCTCAAGGACACCGCGTGCTCTCTCGATACGAGGCAGCTTCTGACCGCAGCAGCTTGTCCGCTGTTGAACCCTGCCAGCAGAGTCTCGCACGCCTGGGCGACGCGCAGCAGCGAGTTTCCTGTGGACTTACGGGCAGCACTCGCCATGGTAGCGGCAATGGGGAGCAGAGAGAGGGGGAGAGGGAGGGTAGTTGTTCTAGTTTCTCTCGGGCTGCTACAATCTGAGGTTTCCCTGGTACAGAGCCACAGCAGTCAGTGCTCGAGCTGAGCAGGGGGTTGCTCCAAAGCTCTAACTCCCATCAACTTTATCCGAAAATGTAGTAATCGTTTAACATTCAAATTTAACTTTAAGTAGTCCTTATATTTACGATCGTTTTGATGAAATCGTAGATCTAGACCGTAGATCTGCTCTTGTAGTTCGGAGACCTGAGAACGGAGATTGCATGGGGCAGAACCAAAAACCAACCGCCATACTCGTACAATAGTACCAGGTATGCAACACCGACCGTCTCCCGTGGGGTGAACCACGGCCACGGGCCACCCCCGAGTGATCAGCAGCACCAGATTTGCAGCAGCAGCAGCGGCAGCTTGGCGTGCATGAATAGTGTGATTGATACGTGCGTGTTACTGCATACTGACCTCGATATAATGTGTGCTGTCGCGTGTTCTGTGCTTGCTTGCAGGCACAACTTACGCAAAGGGTTCCTTCTCCTCCTCCTGCTGGCAAAGAGGACACAGCAGGAGTGTTGCAGTGTGGACCTGAAATAGAAACCGACTACAGTGTCAGCAGGTGTGCACCTCTGGCTGTGTTCTGGTCACTCTCACAAGGTGCTTGACGATGCTTGAAAGTGCTAGATTATTGCGTCAGGTGATTGCTTGCCTCGTCGGGTGCCTTCTGACTTCTGACCGAAGAGGCGAGGTATTAATCTTCCAGGCAGACGACAACGCTTGCCAGGTATGATAGGGGGACACTTGCTATGAACTTGAACCCCCCAACAGGGGAGAGGGGATACCATATCACTAGCCCACCTTGGAGGGCCGTATATGCAGTTTCATAGGAAACCAGACGGAAACTAAATTAAACCTATCCGGAGAGTTCGGAGAATGGATCGAAGATGTCGCAATTCAGAACCCGCTCCCACTTTTCTTAACTTGCAAGGGCAGTACCTGAACGCACGTGTACACGGCGAATCAAAGACTCCCTGCCCATCACGACTTAGTTGAGCACCCAACGAACCCGATCGTAAAGAGCTTTGGCCGCTGCGTGCTCGGCAGCCTCGAGCTGCTTATGAAGGTGGGCGACTTGAGCCGAAGCAGACTCCCCAGCCTAGCGGCACTCGTCGTCGGTGGAGGTGGCGACTTCCACCTGCGCCCGGAATTCTGCGTCCTTGCGGGCCTTGACGTTCTAGGCGTTGACTGCGTCCGCTTGCTGGCAGGTCCAGCGGACCGATGGCTGGTTCGCGACGAGCTTCTTACGTACTCTCGAGCTCAGCTCGGACCATTCCTCCATGGACACATGGCGTCCCGGTAGACAGAGGGAAATTCTGACAGGCCAAAGCCGTCCCCCGCCGCTGCCCGAGAGGTGTTGCCATCTCCTGCCATTGCCAGAGAAGAACTGCTGTCCCCCGCCGCTTCCAGAGAAGAGCTACCGCTCCCCGCCGCTACCACGCAGATGGGCCGGGGAGGCCACCGCTGGTTGAGGCCGAGTCCGAAAGGATGCCAGCGTGTAGGCAGGCGGTGACTCGTCGTCGGCAGGGTCGAAGTTGGGTTCTTGGTTTGGCTCCGCAGCGGAACGATGGCAATTCCCGCTCATGCCAGGAGAGGTGTCTTCCTGGAGAGCAGAAAGGATGGAGACCAAAGAAGCAGTCAAGAAAGGGGATCGTTGTCAGTACGAGAGCGTGTTGCGTGACGAAACATGTTGAAACTCGATCGAAAATATGACAATAAACGTCAATACCGGCAACGAATGCAGTGATGAAGACCAAAGAAGCAGTCAAGAAAGGGAATCGTTGTCAGTACGAGAGCGTGTTGCGTGACGAAACATGTTGAAACTCGATCGAAAATATGACAATAAACGTCAATACCGGCAACGAATGCAGTGGGGGATACCATAGCAACAGGACGGGAAACAAGTTTATCGTAGCTAATGTGGCGGTAAGCCAGGCGGGCTTTGCTCGCAGCAAGAGGAGTGCAGCTTCTCCTATTGTGAGCCGGAATCCAGGTAAGACGACGAGATAGGGAGGGGAGACAGAAGTCGAGGCTCGAGATGTGCTGGGGGGATATTCGTACTTCGAATCACCGATGAAAAGCACTGTAACATGACGCATGAAACAACAAGACAAGGTGAAATGATCCATGGGAAACGAAACGAAGGGGGAAAGCCTGTTGTTCGAAAAGGTAACGACCGAAAGACGCAAGGGAGGGCAGCTCGCCGTGCGAAGCGAGCGACCGCGGAGAAGTCCAAATCTCGGCTGTGGCAAGTGAGCTCACTAGTGCGGGGGGGGGGTTACTCGATAGGAGATATGTACTCGATCTCAAGCATGACCGTAGTTGTGTGACCATAGACCCTCGCATCCCTACAATGCCGAGACGGGGCATTTTCACCGACCAGGCAGACAATGCTTGCACCGAGCGTGAAGCGTCGTGAGGTGTCCAGCGAGTCGCATGAAGGGTGAGCTTCATCCTACTAAGAACCGCTTGGAAGGTGGACTTGCATATGGGTGACAGCTTCAATAATATAATTTAATTTCCGGTGTAGCCACTTCCAGAGGCAGCAATGGTGCAGGGGTGGGGGGTGTACTCATGTCGTGCATGGCCATAGTAGTATGGCCATAGACCCTCACCTCCCTACAATGCCGGTGCGGAGCATGCCGGGTTTCACCAACCAGGCAGGCACTATTTGCATCAAGCGCGAAGCGCCGTGAGGTGTTGGGCGAGCCGCATAAAGGGTGAGCTGCATCCTATTCAACATCGCTTGTCGAGGTGGAATATATTTCCTATGAGTGCACTCAACCGGTGGGAGAGGGAGCGCCTTCAACGCCCGCACATTCGTCCGCATACACCCAACGCCTCAGTCCGCAACAATCACCGGCCACGCCGAAAGGAGATGCTTCCGCCCGATAAGAAGTGCAACCAGCCGTAAAAATTAACGTTTAAGACGTAACATTAACATTACCATCTCAAACACACCCGACGTGGCCGCCAGTCAAATTTCACCTCCACACAGCAGGATTCGCTACGTACGGGGCTGCTGTACAGCAACAATATAACCGAATAGCCTCGGTGTACGAGCAGTGCTGCCGCCGCACAGAGGCAGCGGTACACGGGGCTTGAGCCTAAAAAAGACCATGCGGATTCGGACCGGACTACTATATATCAAGTACGGCGGTGAAATTGTCGACCATGGGTCGGAGTTGGATACGGCGGTGAAGGGTGCTCGCTGCAAAGAGGTGTGGATTGCCCTGGCAACGAGGAATTGAACGTGTGTGTGGCTTTTCGCTATCGTATACACTCTACAGCAGCCTAAGCACGAGGCCAATACTAATGATGAGAAAAGGTACAGCACCCCTGCGGGTTAAAGCCTTCAGCCCGTCGTGCACATACAAAGGCCACGCATGAGAAACACGAATCCCGGCACGATATATATAAGCTAGCCTGGAGGGCCTTGCATCTTCGCGGGGAAACCCTAACATTTAGCTGTAGGTAATGTAACCACTGTGCACAAAAGCGGATACGAAGCATGCATCACCAACAGGACTCTCACAGCGTCATATCATCATCACATGTTGCCATCAGAACTGTAGCCACTGCTGTTTTTCCGCGTAATACGCTACATCCGATCCACGAAGCACTACTACCATACCACCATGGGGCAGTATGGACCTAGGGACCACCCACTGCTAGCAGGTTAATGCCTCTGGCTCTGTCCTGGTCACTCAAATGAGGTGCTTGACGGTGTTAGAAGTTATAAGCTCTTGCATCAGTTGCTGCTTGCCTCGCCAGATGTCTTCTGAACGAAGGGGCTAGGCGCTCATCAGAAAGGCAGGCGATAACGCCTGCCAGGTATGATGAGGGGACGATTGTAGCAAACCATAATGCCGCAACGGGGGAGAGGGGATACCATACCAATGAGCGAAGAGAAGCAGCACCACTACCAGCCACCGTACGGCACCACGTACGTGAGTTATAGCGCGTGAACTTTTTTTAATCTTGCAGCAAGACGTACTGAGTGCAAGAAGACGGAATCTCCATCAAACCATGCGTGCAAGCGTTCACCTGAGTTTTTTGTAAGAGTTTGGCGGCGCCGGCAAGTGTGCACAGCCCCGGGGATCAAACCGCTGAGAGATGGGTGCTGAAGCCCCGACGTACATTTGTTTTTCATCTCGTTGGTGAGATAGTATAATGAATCGGCTCTGCACGGGTCATGATCCCAACCCGCGGGTCGGGTCAGGAAGTTTTCAAAATTTCTCCGGGTCGGGTTGGATCGGGCCGGATCGGGTCAGGAGGTTTTCAAACTCTCACGGACCGGGTCGGATCACCGTTACCCGATCCGATCCGACCCCGTCTGACCAACGAGGTTTGATCCGATCGGCGAATAGTCCTCGTGACCAGCCCTGATAACAAACCTGTTGCACATCTTGTGACTAGTCACCACCTGGGCCAAGTACCTCAAGAGTCAGTTATTTCGACTGAAGAGCCCGGTCTCGGTACTGCTCGGGGAACGGTGGCCGACGCTCAACCTGACAGGCACTGGACGGGGTGAATACCGGTGTATCGCAGAGCCGCGTGCGCTGCGTTTTGCGAGACAGAGAAGCTTTGGCTCGTCGAATGAGTGCAGAGTGTGAAAATAAATCCGAGAGCAAGCGACAGGGGGAGAAAAACAAACGCTTGCTTACGCGGCGGCAACATGGGCAGCGAGTCGGCCGTGATTGCAACGTACCAATCCGTGAGAAAAGGCCGCTGGAACGCTGGTCTCGTCCAGACTAAAGCTCCATGGGTATTTTTCTGCGTGGTAAACATTGCCACGAAAGCCGCGCGGCGGCGATATCGGCTTGCATTTATTACGGAGGAATATAGTTAATAGGACCTACAGTACATTCAAAAACCTATATATTCAACTATTTTTATTAACAATATTTGGTCCTATTAACTATGTTCCCCCGTAATAGTAGCGCTCAATGTCCCCACTCGATCCTAGTATTTTATCGGGTCTCCTCCCTACGTCGCGTGTGCTCACAAGTAAGTCCGCACGACGCAGTAGGGTACAGGCCTTCTTTCCCAGGACAGGCCAACCAAAATATAACGTCCAGGCTCCAGATATGTTATTCCACCGGCGGTTCAAGCCGCCTTTCGTGAAGGTAGATCGATTTTGATCGACACAAAATAAAACAAGAAGAGAGGAAAATCGGAAGGTCAATGCGTGACCCTCGCGATTCATCGACACGAACGCGGCGTCAGAGGGTATACAGGGCGGTCTCCAACGACTCCCATCCGCGCAGACCAATACGCTAAAGGCCTATACGCTGCAGATCGGATTTCCTTACATCCTCACGCGGAGCGTCTATAACATAAACAACGACAAACAGCCGGACTGATGTTAAAGTGGCATCGACTTTTGTTACGTTCATAGCAGGGCTCTTCATGGCTTACGACCCCAATCCGCGGGTCGGATCAGGAAAAATTCGGAATCTCACGGGTCGAGTTAGGCCGAGTCGGGTTAGGTCAGGAGGTCTTCAAGTTCTCACGGATCGGGTCCGGCCACCGCTACCTCGCCCACCTCGACTTGACCCGAACCGCGAGGTTTGACCCCACTCGTGGAACA
>JBBMHQ010080654.1:0-11689 GCA_037834295.1 Postelsia palmaeformis | reverse complement strand
TGCGTTCGACTTACCCTTGTGTATTGTGTATTGTGTATTGTTTTTTACCTCACGAGCTTTGAATGTGCGGTGGGGTTGCTGACTTGATGCTGTTCGTGGCGGAACGCCTGTCGTTCGCAGATTTTTGAAAGCCCGGCGCCGACGCTTGTCTTGCCTTGCTTGGAACAATGTTTTATTTCGGAGAGGTTGGGGGTTGCGTCACGCGGCGCATCGGGTGTTGTTATTGTGTTGGCGTTGGTCACGGAGCTAGGGCGGCTCAACAGGGACCTTTTTCGGGGCATGATTGCCCATCCCACGTCAGTGGTATGCAGGACGGTTGAATGCAACGTAGAGGCTATTGCTCATGTTATTGGTGTCGCGCAGTCAACAGTCGCACCCGGTATAGAATATTCATGTGCGATACTCATATTTGTATCACACACAACTTGCAAGTGTGAGTTTTGATAAATAAATCGATCTCACAGGTGGTGCGCGTGTGTGTGTTTTTGAATAAATCGTCTTATTCGTGGTTTATGGAGTTTCATATCAGGCTTTGCCTACAACGTTTTCTCCGAGTGAAATATTTTTACTGTTGTTGTACATATTTTTTTCTTTGCCATTCGACCCCCCCCGCCTCCATATCTCTTGTGTGATGTGCTGCGTGATTTTTGTTCTGTGTGTGTTGTCTGTGCGCCTTAACGCCAGGTGGTGGCTTCGTATGTCAAGGACGAATGCACGCTGGAGGCAGTCATACAGCTGCCACCGGAGTACCCGCTGAGGAACGTGGAGGTGTCATGCTCCAAGAGGATGGGGGTGTCTGAAAGCAGGTGCGCCAGCGTTGCCTTGAATGGCGTACTGATGTATGCGGTGTATACAGTGCAGGTGCATCATTTTGTCCCCGAATATAATGAAACTTTCTATATGAATATGTAATCAAACCAGTAATTTTACTCAGGGACAGACTGGTATTTTACGAGTGATACGTGGGTACATGGAGGGGGGCGGCGGCGACGTTTCCTGGTGTCTCATTCATTTTTGTATTTTCATCGATCGGGCCTACCAGGGAATACGTTTGTCCGCCGAACACGCTGTAATATGTATGGCGACCGACACTCTGGCCACCTGGTGGTCTGTTGCACGTTAATTGGAGCGTTCTGTTCGGGCTTTGCTGCACTCTTCTGCTTTGAATGTTATCCCTGTGCGTCACCGCACTCTTCTGCTTTGCACTGCACTGTGCTGTACTTCTGTAGTGCACTGTTGCGCTCTGCGGTGTTGTGCTGCGCTGCACTGCTCTACTGTACTGCTCTACTGTACTGCACTGCGGTACTTAGTACTGTGCCATACGGTAGTGCTGTAATTTGTGCTGTACCGTACTGTACTGTACACACACCACTACGCCACTACGTAGGTACCTGGCCCGACGCCATTCAACGAACCCATCAGTCATGCTGACACTGTGAATCCACTCGAACAAGGGAACGCAGTAATACTGCTGTTATACACGGTAATCATTACGAAATACATATGGCGTGTTTACGTACAGCAGTAGGGGAGATCCCAGGTATGCCATTTTCTGGCCCATATTTGGGCTCTGATTACTTTGTACTACTATGGCCGCCCGCCATAGGTACTGCCGTCGCGTAACCTCATCACGGCGACCGCATCCTCACATCCTCAACCATAGTTGGAAGAAGTGGGTGCTTCAGATCGTGACCTTACTCTCTCTGCAGGATGGGTCGGTTCTCGATGCTGTCATGCTCTGGAAGAAGAACGTCGACAAGGTAACATCACACGGCGGTAGACTATTGCTTTACTGTCATAATGGAGGCTACTGCTGTAAGCTATTGCTGTTTCTGCTGACTGTTCCTGGTTCTGGATTTTTTATTCATTTTGGTTGGTTGCTCCGGCGGAATTGTAAAATCCAGTCCCGCTTTGAGGACACACTACTTGGAATTTCAGTGGGGTGTCCCCGGAACGAGGCTGCAGTCCTATAGGACACTTACACTCCTGGTATAGAAAACACGTGCCTATTTAGCTGGTTACTCCCGTTGCAACTGCAGACCAGCCTACCGCTACTTCAGTCGCTTGAGTCTTTCGGCACCGCGTGACGCCGAGGATCCGGTGCGGGGGAGAAGAGTACCGCTGCTTGTGGGTCAATATGTTCTTGTTCGGGTATAAACGTCGTGTGTGATTCGCTGTATGGACTACTGCTCTATTGTAGACTACTGCTACAAACTATTCGTACTGCAGCAAAACTCTGTTGCAAACTATTGCCGTAGACCACTGCTGTGGACGACTTATTGTAGGCTGGTAATAGTGTTGTAGTGTATGTACCTGCTGACGTGAGCTACGATGGAGGTAGCACCTACTTTTGCCTTCTGAGGCTCCTAGCTTGAGGAACTCTTACGTCTCCCAAAAAAAGCTTTTTTTCGACAACAAGAAGAACAGACGATCAAGCTTGGCCTATCGTAGGTGTTGTTCTAAAACTATCGCAAAGAATAGTCAGATTAACGAATGGTGGGTACCTGGTAGGTCTCTTATTAATAGTCGAGAATTATGATTGATAGTAGAAAACCTCCGTTAGTCAGAAACTAGAATGGCGAAAAAAGGCCATATATTTCGTAGCACGCATCTGGTGGATAATAATACCCCTCTTGTACACAGGCGCCTCTGGATTATGGCATCACCTGCGAAATAGCAAAGGATTATAATTGTAAAACCTTGCAGTGTACGTGAGCCCAATGCACCCGCCGCTCGCTTCAGTCACCTGCAAAGGCCCCGTCCGCTACGTACGTTACTCGGCCGTGATTATTGATAGTCTTCTTGAATTTTTATTGATGTTCCGCTTGCACACGAAACTCGACCTTAACGATGGCTGTATTGGAGAGCTTGGCACCCTTTCCCGGCGTTCCCGGAGCTGGGAAGCCCCAGTCGGGTAGATTCCGTCGCGGGATGCAGAGTCCGCACCTCGGCCTTGTACCTGCCTATGATAGGTATTTTACTTGGTAATAGTATAGCTCAGACATTTCCCACGCACCTATCGCAGCCATTGACACTGAAATAGTGTCCGATGCAGTGTTTGGTGCAGTGGTTGCCAACACTTTGCTCCATACTTTGTCATGCACCTACTAAATGATCGGATTGGGTATCAACTCGTCTCAGAGATCGATCTGGTGGGTGCTGTATAGAGCTTATGTACTAGAACCAAGTAAAATAACCTAGGAAATGTCGGCTCTAAACCGCAGCGAATGTGTCTTCAACGTCTCTTGAAGTATCTCTCAACATGTCTGAAGCTCGGCTGACGGTGTTTTCATTATGTCCGTCGACTTGAACCCGGCAGGAGTTCGAGGGCGTCGAGCCGTGCGTAATTTGCTACGGCATTCTGCACCCGAGAGACATGGCCCTACCCCAGATGACGTGCAAGACGTGCAGAAACAGGTCCGTTCACCCCCCTCCCCTCTCCGCGCCGTCCCGAAAGGGATGCGCGGTCAATGGTCAAATTACTAGGACAAGAAACGAATGGGTATGCCCCCCCCTCCCCCACCTCCTCCACCCACACGCCGTTGACCGTGTTATGCCCCACACCTCACAACGCCTCGCGCTTGGTGTAATCAATGTCTGCCTGGTCGGTCAAAGCTGGCATTGTAGGAATGCGAGGGTCTATGGTTATACGACTACGGTCATGCACGGTACCGAGGACACCCTTATCGAGTACACCTCTATCTGGCAACAAATCAATCATTCGACGCTGTTATCGGTATGGATGAAAGTTCGCCTCATAAGCGATTCTTGGTAGGATGCAGTTCATTCACCCTTCAGGCGACTCGTCCATCATATCAAGTCGCTTCGCCCTTGGTGCGAGCAATGTCTGCCTGGTCGGTGAAAATCCGACGTGCTCCGCCCCGGCATCGTAGGGATGCGAAAGTTAACGGTCACCCGCCTACGGCCACGCATGGCTCGAGCACCACCCCCTGCTCTTTACCATACCTGACACTCTACCCCCCCTGCCCCCTTCCCCTTTGGTTGGAATTCAAGCTTCGAGGAACCTCGATGTGGGTGCCATTCGGAGCTTATGTTGTTGCGTGCGGGTGGATGCAGCTCATCGGTAGACTTGTAGCCGCGGTAAATATTGCAAATCAGTTTTGCATACCATGATACGTTTTTCCGTTTTGCTACGATTGTTTAGGGCTGTGGGCATGATGGAAGGATCAGCCTCAAGGTTCGTTGGGCGAGAGAACGATACAGTCACTCGGAGCGCCGAGAAAGACACCGCCTTGACTATATTTCGAACAAAACTACCCCTATCCCCCCCTCTGCCCCATAGCCAGGGCATGAGCAACCCAGACGTTGACCTCGAACAGGAGCATGGTAGTAATGAATATATTGCCTTGGCTCTTACATGAGCCAGAGCCAAATGTGTCTGTCACCCGCGAAGATTACCATTCTACGGTATACCGGCGGTTAGTTTGCCGGTTGAGGCCATCTAGATGCGCCGGTGGAAGCCGTGGGGCCTCGCACTGTCACGCTATCGGTGACCTTCCTATCAAGTTGATGCGTTCTTCCGGCTCATGAACGCTGCCCTCGTTCCTTGCCCCCCGCTCGTCTGCTGCCGTACGCGGTTTATCCATCAACAGGTTTCATTCTTCGTGCCTCTACAAGTGGTTCCACACGAGCCACAAGAACAAGTGCCCCATTTGTCAGCAGGCGTGGGCTTGATCCACCCAGAAAACCGAGACCGTCCCGCACGATATGTGTGGCATCGTTCTGCAGTGGCTGTATTCAATGGGATACGGCGACCTCGTAATTATAGTATGGTTTCGGAGATTGTTGGTGCTGAAGTGCCGATAATCAAAGGGGGTGGACTGGCACGAGTAGCGTTTTGGAGTTATGAGGTGCTAGTGGCGGCGGGTGCTGCGGTGGCAATATCCAATTGGGTTGCTCGTAGTACGAAGACGCTTTAAAGGCTGGGCGCTGATTGGCGCTGTCGTGTACTTGCTAGTGATGGTATCTGATTTTTATAATCCTGCATTGGCACAAATATTGACAGCAGTAACATCCGCCTTCCCGTAGGAGGCGTTGTGCTGTGGGGAGTTGTTTCGGTGTGTCGACGTAAAATATTGACGCTTACAGGCTACTTGTAGCGATGGTTGTGGTTGCTGTAGAGCTCCAAGGGGGGGCATTGGGCATGTTGTCAATCATGGCCAGCAATGTTTGTGGTGTGCTCGTGTGGTGGGGGGTGACAGGCTCGACCGGCGCCACTCGCCCGCGTACAGGCTCGACCGGCGCACCTCGCTCGTGTAACAAACTCGATTAATAAAACCACCATAAGACCTATCCATCCACCACGAAGAAGCCTTAGAAAGGGTGTTACTATCATATGTCACGATCGCATCACCACGACACGAAAATCGAAGAACGAACATGTCCCACGAACTACAAAGCTATTTTTTATTCATGTTTAGGAGTATTTTTCTCGTCGTTAAATTTGCGCGTCTGGCATTAGCTCGGTGCAGCCGTGTCAACCATACTGTAGCCCACGTATGTTACGATAAACAACTTCGGCGCAACATACTGCCATATGGAGGCGTTCGTGAATCTCGAAATCTTTGTGTTAGCTTCGAAGGTGTACCTGGTATGGTACAGACGATCCAAAGCACGAATACATGCTATGCATCGCCGCTACACCTTTCAAGGGTTGCGTACCCTGGTCCACTTTTGGACGTTAACCGCAATGGTATTCTTGGGTCATACGGTGGGGCGCACACCAGCAGTAGTAGTAGTACGACGTGTACGATCTGGCTGTGCGGGTTCTGTGCCAGATCAAGACCATGCGAGAACCAGACAACCAGGTATTTTGATAGTTCGGCAAGCACTGCAGTTCCTCTCCCTCTCACTCGCGGCACGGGCTGTTCATCCATGAATACTACCCAGGTGCGCTGAAGTCGGAATGTTTGAACCTTCAGTCTACTGTAGGAATTGATTTGGTTGTCCCGCAAAACTGGACTGCAGTCTTGGCAAGGTTGAGGCGGTATACATGCAGCTGTATTGCCATGAAACGGTATACCGGGGGCAAGAGCCATTTTTTCGGCGAAGTCACCCTGCCGAAAAGTTGCATATCATTGCCCTCATCTGGCGTAGAGCGCATGGTGCACCGCATTACGGCTTTGTTAACGAATCGGATGTTTGTGGAGTTTGGGGAATGGACAACCCTTGGGCCTGCGGAATACCTCAACTCGGCGATCGGGATCCGCTTCACCCGTGGATACTCTGTGCGAAAGCTTTGCCCAAAGTACTTCATTACGGTCGAGATTCCATCTGCCATATATTGCTAAAATAAAACGCAACAACGAGGGTAGAAGGAATGATTCTTTCGCGTACCGTGTTCTCCTTCCGTCGCTGTTGATTCGAATATTCGGCGCGCTACAGCGTTATAAAGTAGCACATAAGTTCAGATTTCTGGCCCGGCCCGTAGAGTACATCGGGATGCAGTCCACGAGCTGTGGCAGTCAAAACGTAACTGGGACCACCAGTCATGTGAGGACAAGCAATTTGAAGTTGCAGCTGCCCATCGATTGACACTTTGCTCCGATCCGGCGCATGTGTGTACGTTTAGAGTTGACTCGCGGCCATGATACGAGAGAATCCATCAAACGCCATCAAGTGGCGAGGCGCAAAGCACCATGCCCAGACCACGAAATAGCAACGACGCCAAGAATAGATGATTCGAGTTTTTTTTGTGAAGAATGTTGGAATTGGCAGGCAAGCACCCCAGGCCTGAAACAGACCAGAACTACTGAAGCTTCCGAGACTCAAGGAATCACGTGGGCACAGCCCGAATACGATTCGGACCATACAGGCACTCCTTCCTCTGCGGCAAAAGGCCGTGTCTTGAGCTACTGCAGCTGAAACAGCACCTCCCCCCCTCCTTTCCATCCAGCACCAAAAGCAACCCCCTCGACCGCCGGGACCCGAAAGAGCCTCGAACAATCATTGAGACCGCCCCCCTTGGTTAAAGCCATCTCCAACGAAAACCCTACAACCCGACACGTAAATCAGATGTATGGTTCTCGCGTGCCCGTAGGCGGCAGGAGCTCTAGGCTTCTTCCTTGACTCGCTTCGTCCCGTTGTACTTCTTTGCAAATTTCTGCGAGTAATCGAACCGAAGGGCAGACGTGCGGAGGAGTGTGGTGTGGGCAGGGGAAAAGTGAAAAATAAAAAATGGCCTGAAAGCGAGGGGTGGGGGGGTATCGGACGGTGACAGGGCGCTCGCAGGGTTGACTGCGGTTGTCTTACAGGCCTAGCTTCTTACTTGGGAATATATCAGGTACCAGGTATGCATTTGGCAAAATCGCTTCAAGTTATCGGTCAGGTGCAAATACACACTTGAAAGGAACGACGCTCATATACGGGAGTTATGGCGTTCCGGCAACATTACAGGCTCGTTGTTCACGAGCGCAGTTCCATTTAGAGACACCGCACATCGCGGAAAAAGTATGAATTTGCACAATCGGGTGATTAATGGTCTTTTTACAACGAGACAAAAACTTAGAACGTACGTACGTACACGGACAGCAATTGCGCACTGTACACCCTCAAAATTGTTCGTGGAACAAATTTGGTCCACGACTGAAAGTTTCGAGCGTGGGACCTATCAGGTGCCAGGCAGGCAGGCAGGCAGGCAGGCAGGCGCACAGCCGGATCGTCATACCGTAACGCAGCGCAGTCGGGCGAGGGATTTCGAACAAAAGTGCAACCCACCGACACTACCGTGTACACACACCAACCCGTACGCTGCGGCCGACACGGAGGACACAAGGACGAGGCTGGTATACGAGTCTCGAATCTCACCATCAACAGTCAAAAACGC
Source organism: Postelsia palmaeformis (assembly GCA_037834295.1). Taxonomy (NCBI): domain Eukaryota; class Phaeophyceae; order Laminariales; family Laminariaceae; genus Postelsia; species Postelsia palmaeformis. The sequence goes on along the minus strand of JBBMHQ010080654.1, from coordinate 3,843 downwards.
TGAAGGATGGTCGATGCGTACGGCACAAATTGCCCCACGAAACAAACTTGGCGATCACTGTCTAGATAGCTAGCCAAATACGAGGATTGAATAGTCACCGTCCGCCCGACAGGGTCACGTCGTTGTTCAACTCGTAACCAATCAAAATTCAAGAAAGCACAGACACTCAAAATTCTACGCGCACCTGGTTGCGAAGGAACTTAGGGTCCATCTGTAGCACCGGGTCCAATTCACGATAATCGACCGTCAACCATCATCCAGCGAGTGCCCAGAGGACGAAAAACATCAGCGACGATTGAGATTACATTACCGTTGAGCAAGCGAAAACATATACGCGCAACGAAGGAAGATCGGGGAAGGAAACAACGTCAAGGCGAGGGGACAGCGTGGGTCAGTCAGGCGGCCGGATTAGGGGAGAGGTAGGCGTGGCGCACACTACCCAGATTGCTGTGCAGCAGTCTTTCACTATCCAGCAGTCTTTCACTATTACACGTTACAAAATCAGCATGTACCAGGCATGCCTTGTTGCGCTACACGAACTTTGTATCAATGGTGTCGAGACGGGGGGGTGGAGAAACACTTTTCATGATCGACACCCACTCTGCGTGTGAAAAACTACGAACGAAGAATCTACAGAAAAATACACAAAACAAGCTCAAGTCGAAACGCACCGAACGACAAGGGCACTACGCAACCATCTGTGAGCAAATCATAAAAAAAACAGCACGGCAACAACCAACTCGTGTCGGTGCCAAATTCTCAATACCTCATGTGCACAGCTGCTCGATGTTAGCTGGCGGCGAAACCGGCTTGACACTCTCGTCTGCACGGCGCTCAAGACACAAGACGGAAAAAAAGGCCCATACATCCAAACCCATGTACTCTTACAAGGTGCTAGGCATCATACGAGTATAGCATTGGCCTCTTTACGATGTAGGCCACGATATCCTGTCTGGCAACTGTGAACACGCTACTGGATCAATTCTAAAAATAGTAAAAGCATGTAAGAACACTGACGCGCGACACTGAAAACGCGTTCTCTGGTGGCCAAATCCTTTTCTCTCACCCCCTTCATGCTCTTGTACTTGTGGTTAGGCGCCTTCTTGATGCCGTTCACGTGGTCCTTGAAGGTGGCGTTACGCCCGGTGTGGTGCTTTTGCTACTCGACGCAAAACGAAAACACATACCCGCACGGCGAGCAACGGGGACAGGGAGGCGGGCAAAACAAAAATCCAAGCAAAATACGTTCGGGTACGCAGGGCGAGCATGGGGGGGGTCAGGGTCAGAACCGGGAGGGCGAAACCGTATCACAATCGCGGCTGAGTAGACAATCAGCAAGATTCAAAAGTAGCGACCTGCCGATTGATGGGTAGTGTGTACGACTGCTGCGATATGACATGGCTCGGTCTCGTTGTACTTCCGACAGCGAAATTGTCTTCACTATATGGCGACAGTTTCCCAAAATCGGCCAATCACCGACCGACCGATATGTAGTTACACATGAAAGGTTCATGCGGTGGGTGGAGGTAGACAAGCTTAATGACAGGATGCATTAGAGCCACATGTCGCTCAGTGGGAGCAACGTCACCCACGAGAGCATGTCGATGATGGGCAGCTTATTTAAGCTTGTCGGGGAAGGTCTTCCGGTGTAGGCAAATACTTTTCCGCGTGCTTTCCATACGATTCATACGCCATATACACGCTTCAAGACCCGTCCCACGTCTCATCATACTAGTAGGTGCCGACAGCTAGACAGCTACATTCGCAACGCCAGGTACGGTTCAACTGTCATGACAATGGCAGCTACTGTCATAGCTATGGCACCGAATGCCACAGCTGATGCAGCCACCGTCATGTCAACCCGCGCTACTCATGTCACGGCGATGACAACAACTGCCATGCCCATGGGAGCTGCAGTCACCCACTTTCAAGGCAGTAAGGTCACGCAGGCACTCTATTTACCGAAGAGCGAACCGGTGACGCTATTTTTTTTCGGATGACTCCTTCTTGATATGCCCCTTGCCTCGCCGTCAAGAACAGCTTGGAAAAAAAAAATACACGAGATGCATGCTGTAGGATGAAGACCCCAAATCAAGACGTGTGCCGCCAGCAGTAAGGTGTGAAGAGTTTCAAAGTCCAAAACACGTCGCCGTCGTATTATTTTCGTATCTTCAGCAGTCTGTCAAGTATACTTCAGCAATAGCGGGAGCTTTATCGAAAAAATACAAGTTCAACTGGCGACGATTGCAGGGGCTCACCGTTGTGGCAGCTACGAACACGCAGTCTTACGGACGATCCCATTGGAGGAAGCGCGAGCGAAGTATGTACAGTAGTATAGCAGTAGGCAACCAGGTACCGGTATGAAACACGCCAATTGTGCACTTGGTACTGCTTTAGCAGGGTTGAGGGGCAGGAGAAGGGTAAGTGACTTCAGGGCTTGACAGTAGCAGGCCAAAATAGCCTACTGCTCTACAACCACGATAGAAACCAGAGTACCTGCTCTTGCTAATGTTGCTGCTGTACGGACGATAGCATAACATACCCTTGTATCGTACCAAAGGGCGCATACCTGGTACCCGTTGACCGGTTTAGGGCTGCAGTTCCGTTTAGGGGTCAAACCACTATAATTCCAAGTGTTGGGCCCCCAGACAGATCTCAAGGGACTGGAGTACTACAAGGGTTAATGTGGTCTATAGCATCAAATATCAAACAGGCCTGGTGTCACAAGGTAGGGTTTGGTACCAGGTACTGATATACAGAGCAACCGCCTACTGCGCGTAGAGGCCAATTTGCAGATCGCTATATACGTACTTGTCACGTACACTTGTCGACATACACTCGGTGTCTCGCTTAGGGGGCAAGTGCGCTCGTCTGGGTTTGCGCCCTTTGATAGCGAACTAAGCACTAATAACTTTGGTGTCAGCAACCGTCTGCGAGCTATGGAGGAGCGTCATAGCCCACCAGTGGTACGGGTATTTAGGTAGGATGATGACGATCACGTTTGTCCGTGCCGTACGAGTCCTCGGAACCGTTGTAACTGAGGACAGCAATCTACAACAGTATCTACAGCAGTAGATCATCCCCAGTAGATCATCCCCCATTCGAGCAGTGGCCGCTGCTGCAATCGTCGACTATCGTTTATGTTTAATGTTCTCTCAAGCCCCAAAAGGGTTGACCCATTTAGGACTGCAGTCCCGTTCTGGTGACAAGCAACTATATTTCTTAGTAATGTGTCCCTAAAACGGGACGGCCGTTATGAAACGTTGAAGGTGGTCGACATTAGCAGCATCAGCAGCAGTATGAAGCAGGCCTGGCGTTGCAACGTAGGGTTCGGTACCAGTAGTGATGGAGAAATTTTGACCTTTTACGAACGTAAAGACTAATATGCAGATCGCTACAGGTACGTACTCGTTACGTATACGTACTCGTAGAGTATCTTTTTTATAGCGCCAGTACGCTCGTCTGGGTTCAAGGGACGTCGTCAGCGTTCCAAACGGCCAAACTCTTGTTCTTGTTCCGATCAAGGTCAGAAAGGAGACACAGGGAGCGCCACACAATGCACAAGCTACCGACATCCGACCCCGCTCACACACATTCAGTACTCCAACTGCCGCGAAGCAACATACTGTGTATGTACCCTGCTGGGTGTATACTACGAATACTGAAGGACGATACGATACACTGTCCGGAAAAGTAAGGCTCTATTGCAAGTAAACATGGCTATGCAAGTGCTCCTTACATTTTCGGACAATAATGTAAAGTACCAAAGCACCAAAACCCCGTGGTGACTCCATGGATTGCTATTGCTATTTTGCTAACTTCAACCTCTGCTACCACGGGGGA
>JBBMHQ010080642.1:0-24971 GCA_037834295.1 Postelsia palmaeformis | reverse complement strand
ATGAAAAAATTAGATCCAATCATGGACCTTTGTCCGCTTGGCATGGTAATGTGATGTGTTCTTCCTTCCTGAGCGAGCGTAGCGGGCGGCGTAGGCCGCCCGCGGAGCGAATCGCCTTGTATATACTCAGTATACAGTGTACGTATATACATTGCGCTCGGAAAGCCTGACTCCGACGTCTTGAAATTACGATTGATTGACAACAATTCAAGGACTGCTTGAAGATACTCTACGCTGTCGTATTTAGTATTGCTCGCGCTCATGTTTCGACGTACAGCAGTATTGGGGACGGCAACACAAAAGTATAGTCTGTCAATAGTGCGACGTCAGACAACGACACATCAGACAAAATCGAAACTCGTGTAAAACTACTCGCGAGTGGTACATATATATACTCCAATACAACCACTTGTAGTATATATTTACTATTAATAGTAGAGTTGGATGGAATCTCTCAGCTAAAACTACCCAGCTCCGAAATACACCAGGAGATTCCAAGTACCTGTACTGCTGTACTCACTCGTAGACTGTCCCCAAAAACCTGCTTGCATGTCAAGGCCTATGATCTCACGGAATACAATACAGGGTATACTGCTCGCACCTGGTGCATCTGGGGCTGATGCAACTTGTAAAAACTTACCTCCACCTCTGTGATATCGACAGAGATGTTCTCGGTGTGGCTGCCGCGGCGTCCGCCCTGCTCACTGCCGAGGTCGCCGACCGCGAAAGGGGCTGAGGACGACAGCGCGCCCGCCATGTACATCCCGCTCTCTTCTCGCAGTGCCCAATGCTGATGTCCCGGGAATAGAACCGATGTACGATGTACCAGGTGTGGAGAAGCGGTCAAAATGAACGTTGGACGTTAAAATAGGTCCTGCAACACACATGGATATCACCCGAGTGCTTAGCAGATCAGATGCACACAGGGTAGGTCAACATCAGTAGTCTGTTTGTGGAAACCCCTAGCCGGTGTATGAGCCGAGCTAAAGAAATAGGTTGTCGTCAGCGTAACAGCGTGTTTCGCGTTATCCAGCAATGATCGTGGTGGGGTTGGCTCACCGATAGCGCTCAGAGCTCAGAGTTGTGCATAAAAGTGGGCAGAACACAGAAAGAAGGGCAAAAGAGAGATAGCTTGGTTCTCAATGTTCTGTAAGGGCGTTTCTACATTGGGAGGCCGGGTATCGTGTACACGTACCCTCTTGCCTCGCTGGCTGCTTGCTGATAAACAGAACAGACACCTACTTCGCAAGACCACGATCGCATGCGGCTTGGTTGTAATATCCTCCCACTCTTGTTGGGCTTAGCTGTAGTTGGAGTGGGCTCGTGCGTAGAGAGCTTCGGGTCTTTGGGAGTCGCCTCTAGAGCTGTCCGAAGGAACACTAGGCTTGCAAGACCACGCGGGGCTAATACTAGCTTTCGATCGGCGACGGTCAAGCTTGGCGTGGGGCTGCTCGGTCTCGGAAGCGCAACGCTCTACTTTTGCAGTACCCTCTCATCAGGTCAGAGGCATTGCATTAGCTTGGTGGAGTGAGTGCGCTCATGATAGGCGACAGGAGACATGTATGCACTCCAAACCTGCGAAAAGTGGCTGACTCGTTCTACAACCAGTATACTTCGTATATACCAGGTAACAAACAGGGAACGGCCCACAGGTACTGCTGCTGCTGCTGCTGCTGCTGCTGCTGCTGCTGCTGCTGCTGCTGCTGCCACCGCCGCGAAGCGAGTGAGCTGAGAAAGCAGCACGCACGGTATGCGTACGCATCAGCGTGTGCGTGTGTACCGGGGGCGCTCTTTGTAGTGATATTTACCGACGGTGGTATTCCCGAGTTGCGCCAACGAGGCCTACCCTAGTATACCATGGACTTCCAATCGGTCTCACGGTTCATCCGCAGCTCTCCTCCGTACTTGTACTCGTTCAAGTACGTCTAATGCTGGATTGCTTGTTCTGGAGTATTTTCAGGTGGAAATGAGTGTCGAATCTTGGTTAAAACAAATGCCCGTGTACCGGTACACCTGTGCGAGGTGATCGTATCGATATCCTAGCCCTTTATGATACCGCCTGGTGTGAAAGAGCACGACGTCATAGGGCGAGCCATGAAGCCATGCGCTCGTGAAATCGTCCCAACCAAAGGCACTCTACTATGAACTTCCTCATTGGTATCGTGTCTACTTAGTGTACAGTAGGTACCTTGAGTTTGTGTTCGACCCCAATCTTCAGCCTATCATAGCCTACCCCAGGTCGACTCGTGCATGCTGTTTTTGTAATGATTCCGAACGACTGGCTGATTGGCTGTAAGGTATAGGATGCAAGGGTGGCAAGGTATACGTGACAACGTAGATGCTGCTGTTTGCTGGTTGCACAGTCTTCCCCGACTGCCGCGGCTCTGCGCTCTCACTTTCTGCTGTCATTGTCGAGACCCCTGCTGGAACCTCGATAAGGAACCAAACGGGACGATCATCCATGCCTTCGCCCGGTATAGACCCGTCTTTCATTTTTTGCCTCGCCCAACGACCGCCTGCGTTAAAACTACACCGAGTCGTCGGCTCAAACTGCCTCAGTCCGTGAGCTGCGCCATGGCAAGGTAAGTAATGTGCATGATCTAGGCAGTGCCGCTGCCCAACGATAATTTCTTGATATGAGGACCGGGCAAACTTTACATACACCGACGTGCGAAACCCAAAAATATTGTATCATCACGGCAAAGCAGGTGTTCCGCGGTCCACGCAGACAGCAGCAGCAGCGGCGGCGGCGGCGGTGGCGGCGGCAGCAGCAGCGACTAGCAGCAGGACGCCAACTCACCTGAACTCTTGGTCGGCGACCAACGGAGCGTCCCACCGCTACCAGGAGGAACCGCTAGACGAACAAATCCGCATGATGCTGGACCACACGACTGACCACTACAACGGCGTTACGGTCGACCCGGCTGGCCTGCCAGGGGGCAAAGAAGAATTCAAGGAGGCACTAGAAACCTCGCTAGAGGCATGGAAGTTAACCGGGAAGAAGGGGGTATGGCTCAAGGTGACGACGACGCCTGCGGACCCGCTGCCATCCCGTACGTGTAATTGGTTGTTTGTTGACGTTTTGTTGCATCGGTTTTTAAAAAAAATGATACATACGTGGTGGTGATTCCGTAAGGTTTCGCGGTTAAATGAGCTGTTCCGCAGGTCGTACTTTTTCGGGGTAACCATGCCTGGCGTGGTTCGTGTGGGCCCAACGCATCGCCTGTAGTTGTACTGTGGGCGTCATTAGGGCTGTAGGATTCCCCCCTATTACGATGCAGCCGGCCGTCAACCGACGAGCAGGGAGAAGACCATGACCGTGCAGAAGGTATAGGCCAGATATGAGTCTATAAAGACGCTGCTGCTGCAGCTACTGTACATGAGCATGGGAAGCGGTTCTATGGCTTGCGCTCTTTGTGTACCTCTTTTCGACCTTCCGAAGTATCGTCGTGGTCCACCGACCTTTCTCTCTCTACCTTCGGATGACGATCGCGGCACACAACGCGCCCTTCAATGAACTCTGGTGCGTGCGGTTGTTGGCCCGCTGCTTCTGTTTTCGCGTTCTGTTTGACCCTCAAAGTTCATACCGTGGCTGTCTGGGGCCAAAGCACGGTACAGTGGAAACCCGTCCCAAAACGCAGCCCCATCTGATTGGCCAAGGCACCGGTGTACTGGGGTATGGCCGCTAACATCACGGTGCACCGACTTCCTTCAACTCTGTTTGATATTCTCCATTTTTCGGCGTGCAGTTAGCGGTCTCCTGGCATACAAAAGGCCGACTGATACGGCGCTAAGCCCAGCGGGTCTGTAGTCCATCAGCCTTAGGTCTGAGGCATGACCTCGCGACTTCATCCCTCTAAGCTATCTTAGAGGCAAACCGTGGGGCTTCTTTTGCTTGATTGATGACTCCGCAGCGGGCGGTACGCCAAACGTCGCCCGGGGGAGGGCGAGGTTCCTGGTCAGTCTGGGCGTGCAGCGTCCCCTCTTGATCGGCGGGAGAAAGTGCCAGCGTGTAAGAGCGTTCGAGCGGCTGGCGGTACCGTCGCAACCGTTTCGGCGTCAAATTCCTGTGTTCATTATAGTAGACGCCGGATGTTCCTGTGCACATCCGAGCCGTGTTGTATATTAATGGTTCAGCGTTATACTGGTCAACTTTTGATACGGCCTCGATGTCATATGCGGAAAATGCACTAAAACTGATGGGCGGAGAAAGTTGGAGGCAGTCGGAACTGCCTGAATACCAGAAACTACTGCGACCAACTTTCCCGCTGTGGTATACCCCTTCCCCCTTGACACGCCCTTACCTCGGAATCCTCCCGCCCAATTCGCCTGCTGAAGTTGCCCCGCTTCCCCGCGTCTCGTTTTTGCCCCACCTCGCCTCCTCAGATTCCCGTAGATAGAACCGAGCTCATTCCGATGTCGTTGGACCTCGGGTTCGAACTTCACCACGCGGAAAAGGAGTACGTCATGCTCAACATGTGAGATCCTTGAACCACGGTCCGGCTCGCGGCGACGACAGGCTCTGGGCGATACGCCGGCCCCGAGAAAGCCGACGCCAAGTTTGTTTCTATTTCGCCCTTTCTTGCGCCGTGCGTCGAACGTACCGCCGCCGCCCGTACAACCCTGGAGAAGATCGAGCGTCGAAAAAAACTATCCTCCCTGCTTCTATTGGGATAAATCGTCCGTGTAACGTAACCCCCTTTACCACTTGACCCAGGATGTGGGGATAAACTACCCGGAATGAATGTGGGATATTGATTGCAGCGGAGAAAGGGTCAAGAGCCTTCGGGCTGTTATTTGCTGACGGCAGCGTCAGGACTGCGCCTTTGTGTTAAGTTTTACCTCGGCGGGAGAGACGCGGCGTTCGATCGTGTTTGCGTGCTGGAGTAGTGTAGTGTCCGGCGGAAAGAGCGGGAAGGACGACATAAGAAATGCCTCCTCGTACAACCTCTTTGCGAGTGCGGCTTCGGCCCTCAGGCGCAGGACCGATTGCTAGCGTGCAAGGCAAGAGACCGACAAACTGTTGACGATTTACTGACTAAGGCCCTGCACTAATCCCGTCGCAACTGGCCGTGCACCCCTGCACTCCCTGGTGGCTTCTCTGGGCTCTTGACGTGGTGAATGGCGGTGGCCGTGCTGCTGCGCTCCAGTTGGCTGCCCACGACGGAGAGCCAACTCCCCCCGAACGCCAGCCACCAGGTGGGGGTCGGAGCGCTGGTGCTCAACAGTGAAGGCGAGGTGCTCGTTGTTCGAGAGAAGCACGGTGAGCTTCCATTTCAACCCTGCCCCCCCCCCCCCCATAAACGCTCGACGCTCATTACCTTTGATCAGTGTCTTGGCTCGCTGCGCCCGGCCCTGGTCCTGTTCCTCGATCGAAAATGGCGTCGATCGCACTCGCGGGCAGGGGAGATATGGGGCGGCGGGAAGGGCAAGTATTTGAAGCTGTTTTATTGCTTTTTTAGGAAGGCAGAGCGATCGGCAGCGTCTGCCTTGATCTTCGATATGTCGATAGGGTGCGACCAAATTCGGGGCGGCTGAAGGAGAAGGATAGATCGCCGTACGCGATGGGCACATACAAGTCACTCACTCAAAGTGTTTGAACCTGCGCTTTTTGGTTTGACGATCCAACCCTGCTTTTTCAATCTCCTGCAATTGACTGCTCCTTTCTTGGTGCCGGGTTGGAACAGGTCCGCTCCGCGGGACGGGTATATGGAAGTTCCCTACAGGTGAGCGTTACTGCAGTCGAAGACTGAGCCTAACCGTTGCTGCTTCAATGCACAACACGAGCGTGCACCTAGGGCATACCGATGGTTCTCCCATGTTGGCGGCAGGGTGTGCGTTTGATGCGAAGCGTTTCGCTAGAAATAGCGCTTCGATCGCCCTAGAGGTCCCTAGAGAGCGGGGGCGGTATTGCCTGCTGCAAGCTGCTCCAGCTTTCTGGGCGTACGTTGTGGTCGGGTGATGTTTCTGCCGCAGCGTAGCTACCCATGGTCGCCACGCGAGAGTCAGTGGGCTTACCGAAAAGCGCTTTACCCTCCAGGACTGCTGGGAGACAAACTGCTTCAAGTTAGTGTGGGTCAATGTTTTGAGTAGCAAAGTATTGACACCTATGCCGCCCTACCCACGTTCTACCGATAAGCTACTTGGGATTTCGAGTTGCTGTTTTGTAGCAGGAGTGGTGGGGTTGATGCCGCCAGCGTACTGCTGTCGCATCTACCGTGCACAGACGCGAAAGGTGCCTTGTGAGGAGCGATCCGATCGGAAAAATGTCAAGCTGACAATGCCGACGTGCGGGCATGCTGGGCTTGCATGAGGTGGATCGCCAACGCGTGTCTTCGTCCCACCCTCTAGCTGTGAATAAACAGTGGACGGTCCAACAGTATTATATTAGGTCTACTGTTTATAGCAGTGGATGCGTGCGAAGCTTACTCCCGCTCCCCCCTCTACCCCACCCCTCCTTATCCGACTGTACCGTGCACTCACGAAGGATTAATCGACGCTGGCGAAAACCTGTCAGATGCAGCGGCGAGAGAGGTCCTTGAAGAGACGGGGGTGCAGGCCGAGTTCGATTCGGTTCTTGCGTTTCGCCATGGGCACCGGGGTCTGTTCGGAAAAAGTGACCTATTTTTCGTCGTGCGTATGAGGTTAAAGCCGGGGACCGACGCGTCGGCGCTACAGCCACAGGTAGGAAGCGCTTCTAGCTGTGGGAGGAAACGACAAGCGCGAACTCGTAGTGGCTGCCTAGGCGGTTCTTGTTCTGCACTCGGTGTTACTTTTGATTGTCTTGTAGTATCTTATCATATGGTGATGTGTGGTGCTGCGCGTTTTCTAGCGAGGCTGTTTTACCGTAACGCAGAGATTGTGGACAGGAGTTGACGGGCCCGTTGTTTGGGGATTTTTTTGCCGGAGATGATTCCGCGCACCCACCGCAGCCCTTCTGTCCGGTGATGCTATTTGGCATTTATTTGGCAAGCGGGAGACGGGGGAGAGGAATTTTGACTTTTGTCATTTTTCATTATTGCCTAGCCCCATCTAGTACTGCGAAAAAGTGTTGAAAAATATATCCCATGCATTTTGTCCCCGGAAAGACTTATTCTACAGGGATTACCTTAGTGTGTGAGTGCTCGCGTTTTGATTGGATCATCGGTTGTTTTGTATCATGCTCATCCCAAATCAGCTTGTTGGCAAGACTCCCACGTGTGTTGCGTATTTGTATACCAACACATTATACGAAAGCTCAACTCCACGAGCGAACCATGTAAAACATCGGCAGGAGTCGGAGATAGAGGATTGCCAGTGGATGCCGCGTCAAGAGTTTGCAAAGCAAAGCGCCGATTCGGGTACCGTCCTGCTAAAAGAGCTCAGCACCATCATGGAGGCCCACCTGGCTGCAGAGAAGGCGGACAGCGGCCACGGCGGGGACAGCGAGGGATTGGGAGAGGGGGGCGAGGAAGCCGACCGGGACGCTGATGGCAGCCGCCGGCACGCTGCAGCCTTTACGGCAAAAATGCTCGCGTCTTCGAGAAAATACGGCGGGACGAGTATGCTCTACCACGGGAAGTTGTAGTAAAAGCGAGACTCACTTTTTTTTCTTGACTCGTTTCGGGTCACGCTGACTGGCGGGTTCCCCCCCAATTTCGAGAACAAAATGCCCGCTGTTTCCGACTCATCAACTTGTTTCGAGAGAGTACTCACGTGTGCTGATTTCTAACAATTAAAATGAAAAGTTGGATATCGCATGCATAGGTAATGTTGCTACTGTATGTTGCTGTCGTTGTGGTGGCTGCTGCTGCTGCTGCTGCTGTGCGTGGTACAGATGTATCGTCGAATTTGCGCGGGTTGGTTCCGTGCTTCGACCAGTGCTCACGCGGCCTCATGAGGCAACGTTTTCGTCGGAAGACCGGCAACAGGTCGCTGCGGTGGAAGTGCACCTTGCGGGATGTTGCCTCTTGAGGGGGGAAACTCGTTATCATGCAGGGCCGTAGTCGTATGGCCATAGACCCTCGCATCTCTACAATGCCGGGACGGATCGCGTCGGACTTTCACTGACCAGGCAGACATCGCTATTATAGCACCAAGCGCGAAGCGCCGTGAGGTGTTGGCGAGTCGCATGAAGGCTGAGCGGCATGCATCCTACTAAAAGCCGCCTTTTGAGGGGGGAGTTTTTAGCGTAGGGTCGGGGGGGGGGGGGGTCGGTAGCTCCCCACGAACAAGGGCTGCGTGAAGCCATCGATTGGGTGGCTGGTTGTGTTGGCCGTGGTGTGTCCAGCGGGGGCCACTGATTGGCCCACCCTGCTGTGTAACATGCGATGTTCGTTCGTCGTGCACGATTTGTGCCCTTTCCCTTTCTTGCTATCGCGTGTCATCGTCGGAATGTCGGCGCGTGCTATCGTTAAGTATTAACAGTCCACAGTATAAGTAGCAGTGAGCGGGGGAGATAACAGCTAACGAAAGAGTAGGGCAAGAACCACGCTGTCCACGGAACATGGACCAATAACCAGTATAACGAATTTGGCTTTTTCATCGCCCCCATTGAGGGGTCGTGTTAATCGAGAGATACCGCAGACGGGAGTCCTTCTTTAGTGGTGTCCTGGAGCAAGCCGCCTTGACCTCTGAGCTATCGTGGCACCCGCCGCCCGTAAAAATCTCAAACGACCGTCATAATTGATCGCATCTCTAGGGCACCACCTCCACGTGGTCGCGATAGAGCGCTAATTTCGTCGCGAATGTGGGACGCGCGTGACTCGCCGCGCCGGCTCTTTGGCCGGTCATGGGGAAGCAATATCGCGCCATATCTTGAAGGACCGTGCTCCCGTGCTCCTCTCGAATAAGAGCGACACGTGCCTACCATAGCATAGGCAGAGACGCTCTCGTCTACAGCAGTAGCATGCGCTCGTATCTCTGACCCACTCGAGGCAAAAACTGAGAGGTCGAATTGAAGGCATTGGAAGAAAAAAAAACGGAGTCGCATCGCTCATCGTCGGTGCTCGCCGTCATGACGCTCGCGTTACTTGCCGACGTCGCGGGGTGCGGCGCCATGCATGGGCGGCAAGCGCTGAAAAATTACAGGTGGTGTCTGAATGTATGTGTGGCATCGCCTTTTACCCTACTATCCTACATCAAGTACACCCGCCATGCATGTCGAAACGCGGTAACAAAAAGAGGTACTTGCAGGCCTAAAAAGATAATGGAAACCGAACTGAAAGAAAAAACTCGAAAGCAAGTCGCTGGCCCCGTCTCACTTATCAATGAGATGAGCGGTGTGGGAAGGAAAAGGTTTTACTGCTGGGCTAATTGCAAAAGCGTGTACAGTGTTTGCACGCGTACCGGTACGCACGACACGTGATAAAACATGCTGACGAACGTGGCAACCGTACACACATCGATAGCCCCCGCATCTCGTGTCTCCGTCTGCCTCTCCCCTGCTTGCTCGCTCGCCCGTTTGCTCCAGCAAGCGCTTGGCACAAAGCTTGACGCGACAAAGCACGGCCCCGAACGAGCCCAACATTTTTGAATCGCAGCCACGTTTCGGGGACGCGCTACTTGACATTTGTGATGGGTGGAACATTAACATTGTGTTAAGTACGAGTCTGAGTACTAAAAAGGGTGCAGAACGTAACCTGCGCAAGTTCCATGTTCCCCGCCTGTTAATACCTTACCGCTGCTACTATCTTACTGTTCACTATTAGCCGTATTTCCACTCTCCGCGTGGTTGTGCTTTTACCTAGTCAACCCTTGTGCTGCACGTTATGCGCCGGTACGGGTAATGGAAGCACACCGCGTCCTCCGGATATTGCGCGACCTCGGCCGTACTTGTGAGGCTTTGGTAGAATTATCGCCCCGCCCCCCCACACATCACACCGCCATCACTATTTCACACCCCAAGGTGAACCGATCAGCCCGTCGGGAAGACAACCCGGTGACAGCCAGAACCGCGCGCAGCGTGCAGCGTGGACCAAACTGGGTGACGATGCCAACATGCGCGGTGCAAACGGCCAGACAGCAACGTTGGAAAACGCCAACGCAGGTGGGGGTGACATTCCAACGCCCCCTGTAACCAAGCAGAGCTGAGCCGTCCGGTCCACTCAAACTTTAGCGTACTTTCATTCCTGGCGACCTGTGTAGCCGAACGTAACGCTTCCATCGATTGCGGAATACCAATAAACAGACGAATCGAAAAAAATGAATCCTTCATAGATAAGATTGGACCCCCCCTGGCTGTTCTATAGTATCTACCTGTAATATCTTCCCCTTCAACCCACGCGCTTTCGTGCGTCCCAGCCTAGCAACAACGGTAAGAATTCAACACAAAACAGTGAAACGACGGAACGCGACAATAAACAGCGGCGGACTGCATCCCCAAAAAGAGAGGCCGCGCTCCACGCGAACTCAGCCGACGTCGGCCTTCCTCCAACCCCGTCTGTACCAACCGCGTGAAAACAGTGGTAACTTCTCCCCATTCCCACCTTTAACCCATCTTACAAGCAACAATAAAAATAATTATGGGGTGCAACCTTTTGAGGCGAGAACATCACGGCGAGTGCCACAGCACCCCATACGCGATCGCGCAAGGGCGGGTAGCGGCACCAGGCCATCACACCCGAGGAGGACCCAACGCGCTGCCAAATAGGAATAGGAACACGAGGACCCAACCTTACGCAAAAAAAGTTTTTTTTGCATGATTTTTCCACTGCGGGTCAATGTATTTCAAGCCATTTCGCCGCGGGCGGCCTTGGAACGGTCCTTAACCCAGCTCGTGCCGCCCACCGAGCTGATGCACGGCGCTTGCTTGAGGTACGGGAAGCCTTCGTCCGAGATTGCTCCGATGAGGAAGTCCGCCACGTCAGCACGGCTGATGGAGCCCGCCTACAGAACAGAACGGAAAGAGCGAGGAAACACCAGTCGGAAGGGAGGAGGGGGGGTGAAGGGGAGGGGGGGTATGAATGTCACTGCCGGCGAACGATACACCCGGGGACTACACTAGCTGCACAGGGCCAGGAAATGGCGGGCACGTGTTGATCTTGGCCCCTTCTTCCATCCATGTCACGTGTACCCCAGTAGGTCAAATAATTCACCAGCTCTCAGACGCGTGTAAGCCAAGGCCCGGTCAATTCGGGAGCGGGGGTGAGGGGATATGACGTGATTCAGCATTTTAGTCTTTCTGTGCCACAGCCGGGAGATCCCACATCCCATTTCCGACGAAAATCAAAGTATACCGAACCACGCCGGTCAAGATAGGCTCACCTCCCCCTTGATGACGTTGATCGTGCCCGTGGGCGGGTCGACGGTGAGGCCGCCGGGTCGCACCACGGTGAACTTCACACCGAACAAACACACGGAAGTCACGCCAACGAAGGAGAGGGATGGTAAGGGAGCCGTCACGTGCAATTCGCGACACCATCGACAAGAACGAACCGAGTTGCCAGGGGCAGGGAGAGCATGGAGGTGAAGCCATCAATTCGGAGGACAATAGTTCTGGCGGTCGGAAGTCGTTTGGGCGTCACGGCGTCAACTTGGTGGGACAGCACCTGTTGTGCATCAACATTGATGCTCACTTCGAAAAATCATAAACAGCACTGCTGTCCGACGACGGGGGATACTACGCGGCGCCATCGCCGTGTGCTCTCAGTGTTTCACTCACGTCGAGGTCCTTCCCGGGGCCCTTGAAGAAGAGGTCCTCCTGCTTGTTCTTGTCCTCGAATATACTCTTCATTGCCGTGTACATGAGCACCTGGTTCGCAGCCGACGACACGCGGGTGCGTCGAGCCGTGGGTTGCGGGCGGGACACATGGGAAAGCGCTTAACGCGCCGAGAACTATCACAACCCTGAACTGACCTTCACACCTTGGACCGACCATCGATTTCCACGTCATGATCTATATATTTCAGGGAAGATAGACTCCTCATCTCTAGGATCTACATTATGTTGCCCGGGTGAGAGCCGTATAATCTCCATGGTCTAGGCCACGTTTCCTGGGTTGGATTGGTACTTGTATCAGAGATCCTGCACAACCTCTCACAACGGCGAGTGGGGAGCTCGATTGTCTATCTGACGACAGATCATGACCTGTCCGAGGTGTACTGACGTTCATTGCATATCCGTCGAGTAGCGAGGCATTGCACGCAGAATTGCAAGCCCATCGCCAAGATGATGAATCGTGTCAACAACCAACGACATCGTTGATGCGAGCGCAAAATTAATACTGGCAAACCGCACTTTGAAGAAGAAAGGCGCCTGTTTCTCGCTGTCCCCCGCACCGATGCTGGTCACAACAGCCACCTTCGAAACGCCCGCCTCCTTCATCGCGGTGATGATGTTCGTCGTGCCTTCGCATCAGGAGGGGGGAGAAGCAGGGAGATAGCAGGTGGCAGTGAGAGAAATGAACAACAAAACGATGCCGCAGAGCGCAGAGCGACTGGTCTCAGCGAAAAAGACGATAACCTACACGAGCACTAGCAAGCACGAAACAGTGAGAGTTGGTGACCCTGGGCGTGACATGCAGCAAACGCGCCCTGTCTTCATCATGTACGGTGTACGTATTCGTCTAGATACATAATTAGAAGCCGCACGAAATGGCGCAGAGCTGTGTCAAAATTCGCCTCGAATCCCGACTCTATGTTAAACTCGAATCCCTACCGCAGCTGCCTCCGACTCTCCCTTCCGGACATGATTTTGTATTTTAGGGCATGATGCGCGCCTCTCGAAGGCAGAGGTTTAGCGCGGACAAGGTGCCACATGGACGACTAAGGTGCCACACGGACGGGTCCCAACGCGGGAGAGGAGAGAGCTGAAAGATTCGACGAACGTCGACAAGCAAGAGCGTGCTCCAGTATACTCGCAAGGGGGGGGTGGCGGAGGGGAACCGAACGAGACAGGGCGGAGTGATCCTGCGCTACGACCGGGGCTCGGGTGGAATCGGACTCCCTCGAAAACCCTAGTAAGTATCTTAGCACGGCACGTCCGGAGGGGATCAACAATTGTTGGTACGGACCGTGCACTGCACGCGAAAGGTACAAAAGCGCAGAACCTACCACAAGCTGTGTTGGTACGCTCGTTCATACCAGGCCGGAGAAGAAATCAAAATACCGTCGAAGGTTTTTTTTGCGTTTTAGAGTTGGGGGGGGGGGGGACACTCCGCGTTCCTATCGGATCGACGTCAGGACATCTTTTTCAGAGCCCCTACGAGATCGTCAACACCGTACGAGAGCCCAGGGGTGCACCCCTCTCGCCGCCGATCAGGCACTCACCATCCGTGAGCATAGTCTTGCCAACGTCGGCGGTTTTGCCTCCGAGCGCGACCACCACGCCACTGATGCCGCCGTCAGCGAATACCTTGCGGACATCGTCGAGCTCCGTCACCGAACCCTGCTCGAACACCCCCCCCCACGCGCGCAAGACGGAAACGATCGGCGGTGTAAGAACGAGGATGATGCGACAAGAATATTCTTACTTGCTACACCGCTCACACGACACGAGCGACGGGGCCACGCCGCCACACAACGGCAACACAAACAGCGCCCAGGCGAGTGCGGTGCGGTTAGGTAGAGCGCGGTGCCAGTGCAGTCAGGGCAGTGAGGTAGGTGCCTGTGCCGTACGGTACGGTGCCTGGGGCGGTGCGGTACCACTTCGGCGCAGTGCGGTGAGTAGAGGTGACAGTGTAGTGCGGTGCAGTACCGGTACGGTATCCTGCGGTACCGGCACGGTGCGGTGCTCTTGGCTACATCCAGTTGTGTAAAGACCGTAACAGCAGTCGTTCAGAGGGACGCACAAAGGCCCTTGCTGGCTCGCCAGCACACCTTGCACACTGCGCGCACCCCGAGCTAATTACACTACTCCGCAGAAGGCACCGTTTTTACGACCGGGAGCATCGGGCGGGAAACGTTCTTAGGGCAAAAGGGCGGTGGACGATCACAAAACCAAGCCTGCGCAAGTGCAGACCCCACCGTCTTTTACGGCGAACACTCATAGTGGACGAAAAACACCTAGCCCATGAATGACTGGCGGGCGGAAGCGGTCGAGGCCGGCACCAAGGCCGCGCACAAAACAAAGGCAGGCCTGCTCCCGGCCAACACTCTCGGTTACGTGACTTATTGTACGTGAGACCAAATCACTCGGTCATGTGCCCTACAATACAACAATTCTAACCCATCAGTATCAGTTTCCCTCGGGTCAATACATTGTATGTACGCGCAAATACACAAGTATGTTGAGTTGAATTTGGTATTTTCCTGTCGGCGGGGGTATGCTACTCGTATGGCGGAGGGGACCCATACCTGGACCGTCTTGAGGTTGTCATTCACAAGCGGCGTCCCCGCCGCTGCTCCGCCGCTCCCTGCAGGCACCTAAAGTTCGCAACATGGCAGGCGATCATTGAATACATATTCCATGTTGCACTACCCCGTTTTGGAACCCCGATATCGCGACCGAAATTATTTTCAAGTTTTGTTCGTCAACTGCCCACGAGTAGTGTGAGTGCCCAGCAGTAGTACGGGCAGGATCATGCTGCCTGCGCACGTGTCGTACGACTCCTTGCTTTTGACCACTGTAGTTGGGGCATCAACCATTGTCGCCCTCCAATCCTGCACTGGTCGATTCTGTGATAAACGCTTTTTTTTACTCAATTCAGGGTTGAGCAAGGTTGTCGCTTTTTGCAATAGGCTTGTCTCTGCCCGATTCAGAGTCGGCGGAGGGCAAGAAAAGACATGTCCGGTAAGCGTTTAGGGCCGCGGAAAACGAGCGGATAATGGACTTTTCACACTGGTGAATTAAGCATGGCGCGGCAGCGTTGTGCCTTATAGGGGTCAAGGACGAGCGGTTGCTAGCAGCACTTGAAATTAGAGAGACACCACCGTTTGTGCACGCAATACCCGATTACAAACGTTAGTGTGGGTTACATGCGTGTGGAACTGAGGTTTGGATCCGGTAGGCACGAGTAAAGCAGTGCCAAATACGTCTCATGCGTCTAACGGTAAGCAGTCTAACGGCAAGCATGTCCAAGGACTTTTTCCTGCACCCTACCGCTACGCATCGCACATGCTTCGTATCTTCATAGTTCGGCGCCGCACCCGCCCTCTGATTCGCACAAAGTGTAGGTTCAGACGGAGCTGGGGTCGATGTGCCTTTATTTCCTCTTGTTGAATGCAAGACCAACGTGTCTCGGCTAAGCACCGTTTCGCGTCATGTGCGTTAGACGACAAGAAACAAGCAGGCAACGCCAATGGTGCTCGCAAATACCGCCGCCTACGTCAAGAAAAATAATTTGGTGCACGACGCCGACATATCGGGTGCTGTTTGCACGCCGCGCTTAACACGTGTCAACGCACGAAGCGCGTGAGTTGTGCAAAGGTCGGGGTACCGCATGGTCGGCAGCTTCGTTTACGTGGCACGAAAAAATGACACATGAAAAACCGGAGACAGTGCAACGAACCAATCAACGCGCCGACCACTACAGTACTACAGTTTGCATTCAGGCTGCACCCGACACCAAAGCGATCATAGCGACCCCGGTTATATACGCGCGAACTGTCGAAACACGGTTATAGCGCGAGAAAAAAAAAAAGACGGGCCCTACCTACAAAAAGCATTCCCGACATGAGAAAATAATGATCGCGAGCGCACAAGATACAACAGAAAAGAGATGACAAAAGATGGCGAGCGACACGCGCTCGCACCGAGAGCTTGGAAGGGTCGCGGCAGAAGGCTGTAACCTTGGCCCCGCGGTCAAGGGCCTGGTACACCACCTCCGATCCTGTGAGGCCATTGCCACCGAAAACGGCGATGTTGGAGGCCATCATGCGAACAGAAGAACTGCCGTCGGTGGGAGTTGCAATGTCGGCGCGCGCGAACGGGGGGGGGTGGGGGCCGAGTGGGATCGGGGTCGGGGTCGTACATTCAGGCAAGCGGTCAAGTAATCGTTGCACGAACCTCTCCGATCGGCGCACGAATGAATGAAGCGGCCACGATGGAGCAGTGGCAGAAACCGCAGCTTCAGTTGAGCGCGCTGCGATATGATAGCGGCGCAAAGAGCGTCTGGTCGGGCAACCGTGCAGTAATTTCTAGGGTGCATTTAATCAGATTCGGAAGCGTATGGACACCATGAAGCGGGTAATTTCGGACACGACCGCTATCCGGGGATTGGGGCGGCGGACGCATGGCAGGAGTCGAAGATGAAGGGCAACCCCCTCCCTCGTTACCACCTAGCCGCGGCTTCACTGATACAGCCACCTTGGGTTCCTGCAAGAGTATCCCTTCGAAGGGGCGTGCGGACAGTCTGGCCTTCTTTAGGTCGAGCAGGAAAGACAGCACCGTTGCCGCGTCCGTCCATTGACGCTGTTGACGACAAGTTGATGTGCGTCGATCACAAGGAATAGCGGATGATTATCTTGACGCTAGGGGACCTCTGTTTGAACACAAGGCGTCCGTGTTTGCGTGTGCACCGCCCGACGGAAGGGTGTGCTGGCTGGGTCCACATGTGATGTTCATACCGCATTGGTTTTACCCACAAAATAGACCACCATTCCAGTCGGTTTTCGCCGTACGTGTTAGATTTACAGTGTCAGTGAGTGCTACCACTTGGCCTACTTATGTACCAAGTACCGAAGCACAGGAAAGACGCCCACTGAGCGTCGGAAAGGGCCAAGTGTGAGCAAGAAAAAAACTGCTACCTGCAACTCCTTGAATCAAAGGCAGTTTCGATGACTCGCCATGGAACTCACCGCTACTTAACATAGTTAAGGGCTCAATTTTTCCGTGCGCTTTACATCGATGTATAGCTTGAGAAATGGAAAGGGATTACTGGACGAGAGCCTCTAAGCTTTACTTACTCTGTCAGCACTTCAAAAGCAACGCAAAGTCTCACAGCCGGTACACTATAGTCGACTGATGTATTTATGTCATACTTGCATACCTGCACGATACTAGGCAGCTACTACAAGTCCTGTTGTTGGCGACGGAGCTCCAGGTATCAGTTACTGGTACCAGATTAACTGTACACCAGGTTATCAAATATCAAATACCAGCAGGTGAATAGGTGTACACTTTGTAGTCTACTGAACGAGCGAGTTATATACAATGTATACTGCGCAAGCAGCACGCATATACTACTGCTTCACGTATTAGAAGACTCTACGGCGTAGAGATGTACCGACAGAGAAAAGCAACGCAGTGGCCCAACGAACGCCGTGACGGGTTACCTGGAATGACGGTAATAAAGGTTTTACTTACAGTCATAGCCCATACCCATACCTTGTAGTATATAGATTGTACCTGATATGTTAGGTTAACGGGCATCCTGCGCTCAACCAGCTACCGAGCTCATTGAGAAGAGAATATTACAAGTAGCAGATGACCCTATTGCACTAGACAGACTGTTCGTACGAACAGTGAGTTGCGCCGACCTCCTCTAGTGAAGCCTGAATCATAGCAAACAACCTGGTCACAGCCGACTTCGGGCTGCTTGGACTTTTTGTCCCTGACCACCGCAAGCACGAGACGAAGGATAGACGAGCGATCGACCTCCAACAACTGATGGCAAGTCCCCAACTGCGAAGACCCTTCGCCGAAAGATTAGCATCTCTATCCCCTGCCACGGATGCGGATAGTATGGCAACGGTGTTCGCTGGAGCGATATCGTCGACTGCCGCCAAGATCGCGCCAGGTCCAAAGTGTAGTCAGGGACCGGCGGGGTGGTGTGTTAGCGAGGAAACGAGGGCGGGAAATGCTTGCGGCGGAGCAAGAGAGGGAAGCCGCGAGAGAAGTATGGCGCGCGGATCCAGGCAGGGAAGTCCCTGCAAGCAGCTGGGAAACGCCTTGAACGCGGGAGGATCGTGGTTGCAGAGATTCATGGAGCAGTTCGCAGTCGACTTGAGGTGCGCATCAAAAATGGCGACAATACTGGTTTCTACAAGCACATGAAGGGAGTGGATTTCGAGGGGAAGAAATCGTGCAGCTCTCAATACATCAGAGACGCAGGCGGCAGTTTGCTTCGTGACACGGGGCTCATTCGCGATTGGTGGGTACAGTAGTTTAGCTCTTTGCTCAATACTAAGTCGACAGCGCTCGACCTCAAAATCGTCGAAGAGCTTGAAGTGTGCCCTCCGTGCACACCTCTCGATGATTCACCTGCGATCAATGAGATGGAAACTATGAAGAGCATGTCAAACCGAAAGGCTGTCGGACTCGACGAGCTTCCCAAAAAATGCTCAAACTCGCCTTCGATGAACATTGCGATGGTAACCGCCGTATACTAGGATAGTTCCACGTCATTGTGATCGCCATATGGCAGAGCGGTGGCGCACCACAGGAGTGGAAAGATGCCACGATCATAGTGCTGCACAGGGAAAAGGACCGGACGAAGCGCGGTAACTATCGAGGCATCTCGCTCGTGGCCCACGCTGGCAAGGTTATCCTCAAGGCAACCGCCAATCACCTCAGCAAATACTCCGAACGGGAGGATATCTTTCCAGAGGAGCAGTGCGGCTTCAGACCGTAGCGGTCGACGATTGATGGGCTCTTCGTGGTTCGACGACTTGATGAATTGGCACGGAAAAAATAGCACACCTCTTTTTTGTGTTTCGTCGGCCTCACCAAAGCATACGATTCAGCCGACCGGGCTCTCTTGTGGACCGTGCTCGCTCGGTCCGGCGTAGGTGCCCGCGGTTATTCGCCACTTCCACGATGCAATGCGTGCGCGCATCCACGGATGATGGCGAATGTTCAGAATGGGTACGCGTGGGGCAGGGCCTACGGTTGGATGCGTGCCCGCGCCATTGTTGTTCAACTGTATTTACTGCCATGCTGCGGTTTAGCGGTGGTGCGGTTGAGCGCCACTGTAGCTGTGGTTAAGGATATGGTATGCACCAAGGTCAGGGATGAGAAAGGGGGCGTTGGGGGAGCGATGGAGGCCGGAGGAAGGGCAAGATACACCCCAGGAGGCTGTGGCGGAGCCACAACCGATCTGGAGAATGCTGCATGCAGACGACGTGGGTATCGTTTCCAGATCGAGAAACGGTCTTGCGAAAGATGGTGGCAGAAATCGTTGCAGTGTCTAGTTCGTTTGGATTGACTGTTTCAGAAGCCCAGACGGACACCACGTGCCAGATGACGAAAGGTATCGACGGTCAATTTCGTTTAAGGAGCTAGCCGGCCAGGTGCACAAGCAAACCGCCATGTATGTGTTACTTGGGGAAACTGTGTGCGAGAAGGCCGATCTTACTGTCCAGATCAACCGGCGCGTGCTGCCAGCAAACCTCCGTTCCAAGATGGTATGGCTTGCGACTGCACGAGCAGCTCACCACACCGCTCCGGCTCAGACTGGCGTTCAAGGCCGACGTAATGAAGACCATGCTATACGGGTGTCACGTGGAGCCCCACCGTGGTCTATCTCGCCATACTGCGGACAGCTCACCACCGATTGCTCCTCCGTTGCATCGGATGGAAGAGAAAACATCGTGACGGTTACCGCATGCTTTCATACCCAGACGCACTCGCTAAGACTGGCTGAGAGAACGTCAGGACGACAGTGCGAGAGCGAAGGATACTTTTCGCGGGGTTCGTGATTCGTATGGGTAATGGGCAACCCAAACGGGTGTTTTTTGGGGGACTGGGGGGGGTAAGGGTTACTTGGGAGGGCAAGACAGGGCAAGAGCAGGACTGGGTGGGTCGCCTCGAACGCGACACATCGTTGTTTATATTGCCCACCGAAGAGAAATGATGGACGATGGCAGCGAAGAAATCGGGCAAGTGGTTCAGACGTGTTGAGGAAGCGGCAGAGCAGTACATAAAGAACTGGTTCGTTGAGGAGGATGTAGCAAACGAGCGCCTGAGGTACAAAATGCGCAGCAACGTAACACGTTGTTGGGCCCCAAGGTCCAGGGGGGGGGGAGGGTGCACTCATTATCATGCATGGCCGTAGTCGTATGGCCATAGACCCTCGCATCCCTACAATACCGGGAAGGAGCCCGTCGGGTTTTCACCGACCAGGAAGATCTTGCTTGCACCAAGCGCGAAGGGGAAAGGAGCCGCGTTGAAAGAGGCAAAGCAACAGTAGCTAGGTCGGTTACGAAAGTAAAGGCACCCGCCGAAATGTGGCACTGGCCGTCTTTCTAAGCGAGACGCCCAGTGACTACTGTCTAATGCTGTGCTTCAATCCCTGTTTTTCTTGTGTTGCCCTATTCCCTGCTAAATCGATCGGACCCCCCCCCCTTCCCCGTACTCTGCCATTTTGCGTAGGCTGCGTCACCTTATCTTGTTCGAGTTTGTGATATTTGTGTGACACTTTGCTATTTAATTTAATGTGAACTTCTTTATATTAATACTTGATTCGGCCCCCCTTCGTCCGTCTGTCTCTTGTCATATGTACGTCTGTGGTGTCGCCCTTGACCCATCAGCTGGACATTGGACTGCTTGTTCTTTGTTTATCATCATCTCTTTGTCCCTACCGTTTTCTTGTCTAGTCTTCCGTCCGGTGTTCTTTGTGACGTCCCTATCTATGTTGGTCCATCAGCTGAACATATCGTTGGACTGATCATACCAGCAAACAACAACTTTGTCCTCGGGACTCGGCCTACGCCCTGAGCGCCAGTGATGGATACAGAAGCCGAAACATAAATTTCGGGATATTTCAGAAATACTGAAACTCGACAACCGTTTTGGTATATCAGCGGGATTTTCCGGTTTTCCGGCAAAACGGGTTTCGGCATGTTTCCGGTATTCTCCGGCGTCCCAGCAAAACGAATTTTGGTATTTCTCGGTGTCCAGACAATCGCACCGGATGTACGTCATTGTCTGGACTTGGTACTGAGTGTCGTGCAAGATTAGACATAAACTCTGGACAACAGACAACAGGTACGGTGTCTCGTAGGGCACAGGAATTCACGCAGGACGCACTGCGCACCAGCACTATCGAGTATTGCACTATACCAGGTAAATAGACTACCTCTAGGTTCCCTCCTGTAGGGTGTGCTCGTGTATAATGTATGTGGGTAGCATGTTCGCAGGATCGCACACATCAACACCACCACGGCCCCTACAAAAAACTCGACAATCGGACGAAAGGGATGAAACTGATTTCGTTGATGGCTGATGATCAGGTTATGATAACGTCCTCGCGCTAATACATCATCAGTCCCTCGTTTCCCTGGTGTCTAGCCCGCGGTCACTATACACGCTAAGATGCATCTCGGCGGGAAACTTCAAAAAAGCGCCTGTCGCAAAGGACTACATGCACCGCAATACCAATCCACCATTACGCAAGGCAGCGGTGCTAGCTGCGGCATACCATCCCGTAATACAGATATTCAGACCGAATAATACCGGGAAGAACTAAGGACGGACGGAATAAGGAGAATGCACAACGTACGGCGGCAAAAAGTATATAAGTAAATAAGCATGCGACAAAACCAAACATGCATTCAGGCCGCAGGCCGCGTCTCGAGGGAACAAGGCTGCTGTTTGCTGATTTGACCAGTCCTCTCTCCAGCTGGTGGACCAACAGATGGACGATACAAAAGCACCAGACACAAGACAACCAGAAGGCAGAGACAACGAGCTGAAACGGCATGGAAAGTCCTGTGCATGTCCCGCTGGTGGGCCAAGGAGGAGACAAGGAGACAAAAAACAGAAGATTAAAGGGGCGCAGGGATAACAAGCGAAAACACACACATACGAACACAAAAGAAAGCCGATTATACTCGTAGGGTGGCGCAGCCGACGCAGAATTGCAGAGTACTCGACAGAAAAATTCAGAGTGTCAAGCCAAGGCCCGCGCATTTTTCACCCCACTCCGTGCGTGGCCCCCGTGCAAGAACTCCAGGCTGTCAACTGACTCAGGAGACAACATGTTTCTTTTCTTCGTGACAATGTTTCCGGCTACGGAAAATACTCTCTCTGCAGAAGCCGATGTGGCGGGTACCCCTAGGTAGATGCATGCCACCACTTCTGCAGCTTAGGGTACGTATTCCCTTTATTACACCACCAGTGAGCTGTGAGCTGTGTAGGCTGCGAGCCGTAGATGTTTTTATTTGTCATTCTACGGTTTTCTTAGGGTCGTTATTAACCCTTTTAGAACCGCAGCCCCGTTTTGGGGACAAACCACTCAAATTCCAAGTAATTTGTGCCCAAATGGGGCTGCAGTCCTAAAATGGTTAACCAGACGTTTTGTTTGGTTTTGGAGGAAAAATCCTGGATCTCAACTTTTTTTCCGCGTTTCGTGGAAAAATTTCACCCCCGGCATTATACCTGAAAATAATTTCCCGCATCGCGGAAGAGTCCCGCATCGTCACAGAACATCGGGCAGGCGCACGGCGTGAACCGTGCGCGCGCCGTGCGCGCCGTATTGCCATTGGGCACTGTACAGGATAGATCAGGATCATCCTCAGGGACATTCCCAGACCGTGGTTGGTCGCAGTAAGCGCCGTGCACAACGAGAACTCTATTCGGCCAGTCGACAGAGCCGACTCTCCTTTCTACACGAGATCAGCACGAAACCGCCAGCTACTTTCATATCGTGGAGGGATTTGTCGCTTCAGAACTTTATTCAAGCTACGTTCGCAAGGTACGGCGAGATACGGTCGCCTCTCTATAGGAGTCGGAGCACCTCTAGCGGCACGATCAAGCGGACGGCCTGCGCGCGCGCCGCTACTTTTGACGATTCGATCAGATGGACGAGCGTTTGAGCCTCATGAACTTAATACCAGGCGATATTAGGACCCACCGTATTGTTTTTGCGTTTCCGTAATTTTTGCGCGACAAGAACGCAAAAAAAAGTATATTAATAGTTAACGCCCGCTACAGGAGGAAAAAAAACACCGAAGCATTACCGTGCTACTGTATCGGTAGTTCGGTATCGGTGAAATGCCCGATAGTCGTGAGTTGTGGTCCGCTGTGCTTCGCTTTTAGGTGGTAGCTGTTCTTATATGCCGTTCGGGGGCATTCCGGAAGAGGGGGGGACGAATACCAAAACACCGGTACTTCTATATCATCACTGCTGAGCGCATATTTGGTCCGTTTTCCCTTCGTTTCTCTTTCTTCTTTTCTTCTTCCTTTATTTCTTCCCGTCTCGTTTTTTTCACCCCGCTGATGTTTTTCCCTCTCTTTTTTCCCTTCCCTTTTTCTCTTTTTTCGGGTGTACATACAATGCCATGGATAAGTTCATGGTATCATTTGGTTGCAAGTGATAGGAGATGGTATACCACAGCTTGCTATTAATAATACCGTTTTCCTTACGTGCTGGTAATACCGTGCGCACTATCCCGTACCAGGTACTGCTGTGTACTTGTTAGTTGTCTCCCATCGAGGTGTATTTTCGTTACAGTCTGTTTTGTGACCACAGGCAGGATTTCAGGGATGAGCTGTTAATAATGTGAGAGCATCATTATCGTCATCATACACAAATACCACCGCGAGCACTGCCAGGTACTTGCCAACTAACGCAGAAGTAACACTAGCGGTGCGTCATAGTGCAGGTTGCATCTCTGGAAGCCAACCATGGCTCCGTGGTGACTACTGCTGTAAGTGCCAGAGGCTCTATCAGAGGCACCGTGCGTAGATACAGTAGCTGAGTACAAGCAACACAACTGGTGCTCGCGATGAGGGATGGCCAATGCCTCGTGCAGCAACTGCAGTACTAATATATCCCTGGTATGAAGCACGTACTCTTACTTACGAGAGGGAACGCAATTGCAAGCTACGTATTACGGCTAGTTTGGGCCCCTGGTGGGCACAAATGCGTAATTGCATCATGCACACCATGGCAACTACTGATTACCACCGCAAGCACCGTCAAGCTTCTCGTCGGCCAGGCTTGTCAACAAGTCAAGTGTGCAGTTCTCACTCGGTACCGCCAAGGCCTCAGTAGGATGAGCTCACCCGGTCTTGACAGCTCGAAGTTGCTGCGAGGTGGAGTGCATCGTGCCGACGAAGGGGGTCACGAAACCTGCGGCCGAGCCCAACGAGAGCATCGAACATAGTCCTCGTGTCGCCATCATGATGAGCAGGTAAGCACGGCGGAAGGCAGCGAGGGATGAAGATGGAGATATTTGGTATGTTTATCAATCGGATCGAGGCGGGGTTTCCAGCTTTACCTAGAGTTTTTTGGTGCGGGGATGCAGACTGTCGGTTGAGCGGGAGCGAGCAAGAGCCGGATCCGCCGGATCTGCCCCGCATTTGCCCGCCGAAGTAAACATGATCTTGTGATTTTCGGGCCCAGGTGTGGTTCATAGTGCGCGTGATGTGTGTGCTCCCCTTTCGCCGCGTCAGCTGCAAGTTCAACCGATCGGTTTGCTCCTCGGCTTCGCAAGCTGCGTGATAGGTTGGTTCACATCATGTTCTCATACATACATCTCTCGCCTGCCTCTGCCTATGCCTCACTCCAGGCTAGAGCTTCTGCAGCGTACTTGTCACAGAGTGCGTTATTAGTGTGTGAAATTATTGCCAGGTACCAGGTACGTGATATAATAGGGCATAGCGGGCCGGTGCTCTGTTCGCCGTTATGGAACATCGAGGATAAACATCACACAGCACATACTGCTGTTGTTGTACACCTGGTATTCAAGGGGATAACATCGTCGAGGATGGCAGCGACATGCGTTGCCGTGCTGTGCCCTACCAGCCAGGTACTACCATAGTACGTGCGTATTTGGTGATTGGCGTGGTAGTAGTTGGTACTAGGGTTGAGATAAGAGTTCGGTTGGGAACTGCGATCCGAACAGCTGCCGAACAGCAAGTGACAATTAAGGGCCGTTTTTAACGACTGCTAGAAATATAGCAAAAAACATGCTATTTAAGCAAGTAAAAAAATCCAAAAAGTTGCTAAAAAAAGATGTAACCTTCCGTCAGGAATGTGTTGTTTGTGAAGGCGTTTCGGAATTCGAAGGAACGGGAATCGGGGATGGACGCGAGGACAGCAGATAGATGGTCAGAGCGTCGAGCCACGAGACCTGCTGCCCCGGTCATAGACGGTCGGGTACGTAGC
>JBBMHQ010080631.1:0-11692 GCA_037834295.1 Postelsia palmaeformis | reverse complement strand
CCCTCCCCCCCCCCCCCCCCTCGCGCGGTTTTGCTTTGCCCACAATAGCGGGCGGCTGTTGAATTAATTTCGCATGTAGACACAGGCTTCTACTCAGTGCGGGGTTCGAAGTTGCAACCGATGCGCTCAATGGCTGCTGTCGCCGTGTATGTTGTGTTTGAAGCTCCGGGGAAAAGCGTTTTGTCGAAGCTCCCATCCTCGCGGTTGGGGGTGCCCCAAGCTCGCTCGTAGATTAGTTGTATTACCTCCTCTGGCGCATGTTTCACACCGATCGTCAGCACGGACGGAGGAGGGCACTGACTTCAGGCTCGAACCCGTGTAGCTGGAAAAATAAACCTTAAGTCATGCTTCCAGTCTGCAAGCAACAGCAGCTGTGGCGGCAGTACCCGCCGCCGCAGCAGAGCAACAGTGGCGAGCAGGTAGATGGTTCGCTGTTCGCGTCTTTTCAGTGACCATCCTACATGGGTGGCGGGTTTAGGGAAATTAGTGACGTGCTTCGTTCAGAAGCTCGAGGCTGGCCGTCGGTAAGGTGCTCAGCTGAAATTTTGTCTTCGGAAAAGAAGGACGAAGGGGCGTTTTTCTTCTCGCTGTTTTGCCTGTTTGTTCGTCCTCGTTGTTCAGTCTGTAGGGAAAATGTTTAGTACGTACTGGTTTTTGAAGCGCGGGTTGCATTCGCCTTTCTACTGTCGTTTCTTTGTGATTTTTTTCATCATATCGTACCAGGAACCAGCTGTTTCAGTTCCATTTCAGAAACGCCAGCTGTGACGTTTTGTTTTTTGCCAAGTCAGTCCATTCGTTTCACGCCGACAGTTCAAGGGGCTCCGGTATAGTGTTTTCTGTAGCCTATGAGAAGAGGGCGAGAGGTCGGTTTACTTTCCATCGGTTGTGACAAGAGGGAGAAGGGCGGGGTCGATGCTTGCTGCACTGCTTCAGCTAGGGACAGCACAGACTATAGGTCACACGCTTCAGGTAGTTCCACGTTGTATTCTCGTCCTCTTATAACAGGGGAGGGGGGTGGGCATCACGGGTCACACCCCGGGGGGTCACACCTACGTTCGTTACATAGCGGCGGTACAGTGGTAACCTATTGGATGCTACTCGCCGGCTGCATCGTAGCGCAGCCAGCTGTAGCAGTCAGCCGGGCTCATACGGTGCGACGCAAGATACCTTTTTTGTTGTTGTACATCCATGGAGAAGACACGGTCGACTCTACGCACGGCCCCCGCTGTTTTCCATCTCGGTGCGTGAAGAAGGAAGCGATACTTGGAACCTATGCGTGTGTGTTTTATTTCGCGAAAGAGTTGTCCCCCAGAGATATTGGTACCGAACCTACCGTGCCGAAAAGGTAAGCTTTCTCTTCTGTTTCGCGTAGCAGTGTCACGATATTGGTTTTGTACTTTTCTTTGTGGGTCCAGGTAGGGTTTACGGTTAAGGCGGGGGAGGTAGGGAAACCGGGGAGTAACGCCGTACCGAACCCGAGGAAACAAGGCTTCCAACACATTCAAGCCAAAAGCTTGCAGCCCCTTCGGACGCTTGTCTCACGTGGCCTTCGCGTTGTTAGCACTACAAGCAGACGATTGGCTGACCTTGAGGGAATACGATGGCCCAGACGTGAGACCCCAAGGTTGCTAACAACTACGCCTACGCATGCAGCAGTCTATGCATGAACTCGGCAAGCATCGAATTGATAAGCGTAGTGGAGGCTAGCCATGGGTACCATATTTCATCGCAGTGGCGAACGACCGAAAAATGGAGCTGAATAAAAAAGTGTTTCGAGCATGATGGTGTTATTTTTCCGTGGCATATTCCTGCACGGCGAGGGTGACCTCTACATTATGAGTGTATGCACGCGCAGTGAGCCGCGCTATGCGGTACGAAAGGGGCTGGAGTTAGGGGTTGCACCTTTGAGCCCGAAACCGTTTGTCACTGACGGGGCTCGTCGACTCAAGTACTGCCCAATACGTTTTGGATCCGATGTGAAGTTTGCAATATCTTACTGGTTAGTTCCCCGGGTATCTCACGCATGCTAACACGCCCCCTCGGACGAACGTTGAGGCTGAATTTTCCGATAATGGGGAAGTGTAAAACCGCCAAGCGATGAGTTCTATATGGAAGTATCTCCTGTTTTGGAGAAAGTTCGTCTCCGAAATCCGTCCGGGTGGGTGTGCTGTCTCGAGTTTATACGGTATGGGATGAACACGCAGCGGGCGCAGCTTAGGGGAGGCAAGAAGTCTTTGATCGGAGGACCTCATCGAATTTAGATACTGCCGTTACCGTACATAATGGCAACTCTGAAATAACGCGGAGCAGTTGACGAGAGCTATATACCAATCAAATTGCTGTACTAACGTGAGCCACGCGAGCTATCTACCAGTCAAATCGCTGTATTGAGGCGAGCCACGTGAGCTGTCCAGCACTCAAATCGCTGTTGTATCGTGAGCCACGCGAGCTATCTACCAATCAAATCGCGGTGTCAAGGCGAGCCACGTGAGCTATTTACCAATCAAATCATTGTATTCACGCAAACCGCTGAATCACGCCACACACAAGAAGACAGACACAGCCCGCAGGTCGCACATCCGCAGTCACGCGACGATTGACGTCCAATCTCGACATATAATCAACCCACGGTCAACGCTCTTCGTACCGGGCAGTGCCAATGAGCACTGGTATACACGATGGCCTTGAAGGTATAATTGGAATCCGTGGTCCGGGGGGCAAGGGGTTGACCGCGGCTCCGTACGCTCTTCGTTCAAACCTTTAAAAGCTAACATATTGTACCATCATTGGAGAGGGCTTGAGTTTTTTTTCCGTCTGTTTTCTTCACACCAGCGACCAAATGTGTTTTTCATAAGACGATCGGCCTGCCCACGTCACATGTCACCGACCGTGGTGTGAGTACTGCGGCACTACCGTGGGTCGGAGCCCCTCAGCAGCGCGTTTCGTCAAGAGTTCATGACGCAGTCATTGGGTTTGTCTGTCGATTGATGACAAACGTGAGAAACGGTCTATTTCTTTCCAGCGGAAAGAAGTCGCCTGTCCAGGCCACGCCACATATAGCCGACCGAGGTGTGAGCACTGTGGCACTAGGGTGGGTGGGTCGGAGACCCCAACCAGCGCGTTCGGTTAATATTTCATGACGGGGTCGTTGGTTTCGCCGATAAATATCTTCCGAGGATTCTCATAAAAGTTATCTCCAGTACCATGAGCCAGCCAGAACAGAGGCTTCATATACATTGCACGGCGCGTTATTGAGGTCCACCAAATCTGTACCGTGACGTGTAGAATTTGCTTATATAGTGCGCGTCCGGTTTGAGTTTGTAACATGGTGTCCAGTCCGAGAATCGAACTTCGACTTGACATGGCGGTGGACTATGAAAAAAGGATATCTATGATAGCTGTCTCGTACAGTCCTTGAATATGTAGTGTTTGCGACATTATCCAGCTTCTTCGACGAAAGAAGGTTGGTAGTCCATACGGCAAAGCTTTGTACATAAATCCTCCATTTAGTCGCCCTTCTACGCAGATAACCCATCTCTGTCCACCCAGCTTTTCACTCTGATCACGTATACAGGCTGAGGCTTCGCCTCGCCCGAACTGTCTGTGCCTCGACCCTGGCTCCTTCTGTCCTTCATATACTGTCATACGTTGGTGGGGTGCGTCCATCAAGTCTTTTCAAAATTCCCAACACTCGACGACTTGTCGCGTCTTGGCATTTTTATGTTTAGATATTGCTTCCTTCCATCAGCGCAATACGGAAAGGTTAATCGTATTCATAGCAGAGATCGGGAACCGTACGATAATAGTATGTTGCTTGTTGTTGTAGAAATATTCTGGCGTTTGGTTAATATGATGTGGCACTTTGATGGCAACAACGTGCTCTTGTGTGGTTGACCAAAATGCACGCTCACTGCGAAAAGACAAAAAAATTCAGGGCCCATCTCACACCCAGAACATGACTGATGGGATTCATATTAGCTGTGTTACATGTTACATTCAGTGAATACTGGGCCATACACTACGCCTACAGCACAGAACTGCCCGCGCGTGATGATCGGCTCATCCGAAGAAGAAGCAGGATTCTGCGAGAAACCAGAGTCTGTTCATGAACGCGGACCAGTCAGGGTGAAGATGTGTATGCCGTGTATGTCGCACAAGATAAGACTGCCCTTCGCGTGGTCTTGTTCAAGATTCTTTTTGGTGCGCTGGTCAAGAGCTCGACGGGGTATGCCTGCGCTGTGAACCGTACACCACACAGGGCGACGCACCCGCTGGGACCATTTCTCACGCTGATTATCCCTTAGTTGACAACGGGGTGAGTGCACACACGTAGCGATGCATCTACAGACGTAGCGATGCATCTACAGTCTGGGAGTATATCGACACATAGCAGAGATATATCTAACCCTCACGGGCCCCTCTAGATCACCTTACCGTATCAACGGGTGCACTGTCTTCTGGCTGGTGTTTCATATGAATAAGTAGTGCAGACTCTTTCACAAGGACGCAGGTGCATGAAAAGCGTGCCTTTGTTTAGGTTCATACATCACCGTCTCGGTACACACCATGAAGACGAGCATAGCATGACAAAACATTGGACATAGTTGTGGGGAGATGGATGCAAAAACGTACCGTAATTCACAGCGTAAGTCTCGCGGGCCCGTTCCTATGATACCTCCTGGTGCATGCCAAGTCTCGCGAGCCCGTTCCTATGATACCTCCTGGTGCATGCCAAGACACCAGACCGTCGCCGCTCTATCTGAGCAGCCGTGCGAACTACGCTAGCCGTCCCTTCTCTCCACCCAAGTAAATAGTAACCCTCCTCTCGCTAATTTGGCGACAAAAAATTCTCCACGCCCACACAACCAACCCCATCCTCAACAGCGAGGGCCACCAACTCAACCATTGGATTGCGCGAGATATTTTTTCAACTCACATTCACACGACAGCCACACCGACAGCAAGGGACCCTTACTAAACCTATGCTAAGTAGATGAGCGAGAGGAGGAGTCCACACATAGTGTATCTAGGGACGCAAACACAAAATATCTAGCTTACTAAGCGAGGCTTCGATTGAAACCTTACTGCGACACCAACCAACCCTCAGCAGCAACCTCGAGCATATATCGGACTTGCGCTCGCAGCTGGACACGGCTTCTTATCCTAATCGTCTTTACCGTCCCCCAAACCGCGTAAAATTGCCGTTCTTACTAGTCGTAGGCCCTTTCTCATCCGCTGGCCTATGCTGGTGGGTATCTTAATTGCACCAGGTGTACTCATTTCTTAACCATTATCGCGAAAGTTCGAACATGGGCGGGCGTGGTAGTACAACACCGCCATCAGCCACCAAACACAGAGGGAATCG
This sequence comes from Postelsia palmaeformis, assembly GCA_037834295.1. Classification (NCBI taxonomy): domain Eukaryota; class Phaeophyceae; order Laminariales; family Laminariaceae; genus Postelsia; species Postelsia palmaeformis. The sequence goes on along the minus strand of JBBMHQ010080631.1, from coordinate 6,327 downwards.
TTGACGACCCGCCCCCACTCCTCTGGGACTATATTCCCCCCTAGGTATAGGTGCCCCCCCCCCCCCCTACCCTCGCAATCGAAGATGAATATAACTTGATCCGACAGCGCAAACATCCACACGGTCGCCATCACCACCAACACGCTGCTATCTACTGAAATCTGCCTTAGAAAGGCGAAGTCCACAGGACAATTCCCAATGTGTATTTGGCAGGGTGCTGGTATGCACCGTGGAGTACCCGCTGGTTTACCCTACCTACCAATGGATATATATTGCCCTACATGACCGCCCCTCAACATCAGATAACAAAATCAATCAATTCGAAGCTGTCATCCGCACTCCTAAGAAAGTCCGCCTGAAATTCGGTTCTTAGTAAGTAGGATGCAGCTCACCCGACTTGCCCAACACCCCCCGTTTCACCTCGCGCGCTTGATGCAGGCGAGCAACGTCTGCCTGGTTCGGTGAAAACCCGAAGTTCTTTGCAGGGCATGCGAGGGTCATGAGACAATACGGCCATGCATGACTTAAGTACACCCCCAATTCTCTATATATCCGTCTCCGCCTTGACGTATTACGTGATAATGAACCCGCAGGCAGAACGTACTCCTGGTGTTGATTGAACCCACTACCATAGCTTCCCCCTAAGGGCCGTTGTCATCGAGGGACCTTTCTGTCCTAAATTTCCAAGCTTTCCATTTTTATTCTCGCGGTAATTTTCCAGGACTTTTCCGGATTTTTGAGTTGTTTTTCGTTCCACATATTCTGACATTTTTTCCTCTATTCAAGAGGGAAAAAATGTCACAGAACTCCTCCGTATCTTGATACGCATTTCGCAAATCGAGAGAATGTGGAACATAGGGGAAAAAAAGAGCTCTCTGAAAATAACGGTCCCGAACACACCCTAGACACTCCCTAATGCTGGAGCTCAATATGTGACTTCCTTTCTCACCTCACCCAACAAAAAAAATTTGCAGAAATATCAGCGCCATTGATTTATTATAGCCACGACACCTACCTTCACGCCAACTCGGCATGGTACGCCGGCACAGCAATGCACGAGGGGAACAAGAGAGTAGCCTTTACAGCCGCTAGGTCACTCCTGTTACGATCGTGCAAGTATGGACGACCGCAAGTGCACCCACGCTCCAGGCTGCTACAACTGTAAGTACCAACCAATGGAAAATAACATGCACACAAAACATCACCAACACTTGAAGATGAGGGCTACCTAACTAGCACATCACCAATACTTGGAAGATGCGGGCTACCTAACTTTGGATATCAGTAGATAACATGAAACAGGGCTACGTGCAGAAGTCGAAAGATGCTTACGCTCTTACAACCATCCCCTCTGGCCCACAAGTAGAACAATGAAATACCGCCATGCTTGCGGACGAGTGCCAGTAAAACCTAAGTGTAACTATTGACGTAGAACGAATAATACGCAGAATAAACTCAACGACACACCACTACACTTTCATCTGCGCCTCTCTGTCCGGATGTGTAAGAGCCGTTTCGACATGAAAAACAAGATACTAAAAGGCCCTACCAGGTACTATTTATGCGCAGAATACAGCAGTAATTGCCCTTGCATTTTCGGACAGATTGGTTTGAGAGCTACCGACCGCGCTCAGCACCTTTCAGACAACAACACCAACAGCAGGGGACGACAATGGACCACACCGCCTGACAGGAGGGCCAAGAATTGCCCGAAACCATTTGTTTTTTTTGTAGAAACAAAAACAGAAACAGAAACACGAGCGCGCGGGAAGCCAAAAGCGACAAAAGTACTTGTGAACGCCGCGTACGCCCTGTCTCTTGTCCTACCGTCCGATGCACCTAGCACCGAATGATAATTGTATATGGTAACTTCAACCAACACCTACAGATACACCCGATCGCGCGCTGCAACTCTCTCGGGGGATAGATACCCACGACAATGGTTGTGTGTGTGTGCGCGCCCGCTCTGCTCGCTCAGTCCTGAACCTCGCGCTGTATATTCCTCTCACCGATAAGTCAACCTGGCCAGGCGGGTGCGTGCGTGCGTGCGTGTGCCCATCGCCGCCGCCACAGAAGAGGATCTCTCGGGAAGAAGTTTGTGGTGCTGTACTACGTATCGCCGCCCCTTTAGTGATAATTTCTTCGACAAAGATATTTGGGCTCATCTAGCCTTGTGCTATTCCTATTGCTACGATCCTTCTAGTAGTAAACATCTTCGAAGTTTTGTTGGCCATCTCTACAGCCCTGTGCTAAGTTCGCTATTTTTTTCGTTTTTGGTAAAATTCTTCTCCGCTAACTCCAACCCTAGGGTGGGGGACCCCGTGGCACCACACCCCGCTCGACAGAACATGCAGCACTGTTGTAACTCCCTAGGGAAGTTCTGGGACACACTGGAAGAACAACTCGCTCCTTTCCAGGCACACTCCCCCGCTCTTGCAGCAGGTCGCGCCGTCCCAGTCCGACCCACCGCACTGCCCCCAGCCCTCCGCGCAGGCATCGCCGACAGGGCGGCACTGTGAATCAAGAAAAAAACAAAATAAAATCGAGGGGAAGAAGGTCGTTAGAGGAGACGCGTTCTACGATAGTAGAGGTAGCACATGTTCGCTATAATGTTTTCTGAATGCCGGGGCTCCTCAACACTAAATCGTCGCAATGCCATTCTTGTTTCGAAAAAAATGACGTTCTTGTGTACTTGGGGCCATGGGAGTATCCATCTGGATGCATGCAATTTAATTTTTGCCTGAGCCAGTTTCCGTGTGAGGCGTGGAGCGCCTTAAGGTCAAGTGAGGAGCCTCCCAAACTTTAGGGTGAACCTCAATCGTAGAACGCCTCAGTGAACTTGAGCAAATTGACGACAAGATGGTGGTCGGAGGGATTGCCGTGCACGAGAGAAGCAACATTAACGAGGATCACGTCCTTGCAAGTAACTTAGATATTTGGTGACAAGAGCATCTGTCAACAGTCGGCGTTATGTGAGAGGCGGTGCGGTTATTTTAGGCAGGTTGTACCTGTCCCGAATAAGAGAAACGTGAGTTGTTGAAGAAGCTTTGGAAATTAGTAACGGAGCGGTCCATTAATGGTCAGCGTTACTTTAGAGGGGAGGGTGCATCGGTAGACCGTCGTGCATAGAGGGAGTGTGGGTCGGCAGGTTGCATAAGAGAAAAGCTAGGAACATATCGTGAAAAAGCGGCTTGAAAAGTTAGTGGCAAGTGGTCTAGCCAGCGGTGTTCTAGAGGTGTGGGTGGATGGATGGGTTGGTAGGCTGTTGCGCATAAGAGAAAAGCGAAGAAACGCGGCGTCAAGGGAGCTGGAAAAAGGCGACAAGCGGTCTAGCCAACACTTGTCCTAGGGGGGAGGGAGGTGGGTCGTTGGAGGAGTTAGAGAATATCGACAAGAGGCCTAATGATGGTCAGCGATACTGGTAGCATAGAGAGAGGGGGGGGTAGACTCTATATCTTACATGGACGTTGATCGGCGAGATGTCGTACACAAGCAAGCAAGGGAGCACATGTAAGGGTGACGCGGACATGCACCGAATTGACGTCTTGTCACGCACAGGCAAGGGATTGCACTATAAACGCAGCGCATACGAACGAGCGTACACAGCGATACGCAACGGGGGGTCCGAATCACTCTGTTCTTTGGCTACGAGTGGTCCAAGAGGTCGGTTCATCAGCAGACCCGGTGTATATACGTACACGCACAACGCTGAAGTTGTGGACAATAACTTTAGAGATTTCAATCGGGATTTGTTCGGCTAACCGCGCAGTTTAGACCGTCACGACGTGTTCCTGAGCGGTGAATAAACCCGCCCCGTTGGTGGCATTCCGTTTTGCACAGGGCCAGGGGCGCACAAAAGAAAGATAAAACGACATCACACTCCTATAGTTTGATTATGAGAAAAATGTACCAGCGGGCTGATGTTTCTGGACAAAAGGTACGGAAAAATGTTCACCTCTGGTGCGGTTTTTGTTCCCCGGTCAGAAAACGCCGCACGCGCACGTCGGAGGTGCCAACCGCTAAAACATCGATGGGACAAAAGGGATGGTCTATTCAATAGCGGCTTCAACGAAGCCAAAACCTAATTAACCTAACGAAACCACAGCGGTCATAAGAAAAGCGAAAAGCGAACGGAAACCTCATCGGACTCAACGAATAATAAAACAAAAACAACGAAACCTCGGCGGGTTCGACAAATACTAAAAAAACCAACGATTCCTCAGCGGGTTTAGAACAAAACACAACGTGACGGAAAAAACTCAGCGGGCTTGACAAAAAGGAAAACCCAGCGAAGCCTCAGCGGGCTGAACAAAACAAAACCGAAGCCAAACCTCGGCGGCCTTCACAAAGCAAACAACAACAAAAAATATCTAGCAAAAAACCAGAGCGCCCGCCGGACACGAGCCGTTGATGAAAACGCACCTCAGAGTAGCAGTCAGCGACGTCCTCGCACTCGTATCCGGCACGGCAGCAGGTGGAGCCGTCGTAGTCATCGCCGCCGCACTGGTGGAAGCAGGAACAGTAACGCACGGTATCGCAACAGAGAAGGGCGGGGGTGGGGAAGGAAGGAGGGGGGGGCTCATTTGTTGCTCCTTCAGTCATTTGACCATTGGCCACGCATCACTTTCGAGACACAGCACAGTGGGACGACGTTTGACAGCCACCAAGATTTTGAACGGGTCGGGAAAGAGAAATTGGGCCGGTAATACGTTTACTGCACAACGTCAGGATGGCGTAAACAATTTCCGCTTTTGGTGTATCTTACGTATAACGCAGGAAGAGAAACACCGATGGGCTTTGCGTATGAAGCTGTACCACGAAGAACGTTTCTTCTGGGAGCTCGAGGGGGCCCTGGCTGGCTCTGTAAATTGGCCAGAACGTGCTACGTCGACTATCGTACCACTCATCCGTAGCCCTGGGTGGTTGCAAAGAGGGCTGGCGAAGGGCGTGATCACCTACCTGGTCTTGCAGCCGCGACGGCTTTTGTTTAGGCGGTAACCTGATAAACCGAGCGCAGAAGCGTACCATATATGACCCCACCGCAGGTGTCTTGATACCATTTCAATTGTTAGTACGAGTGTGCCTGATGGTTGGTGTGCTTGCTGCATACATTTGTTCAATATCTACTCAAGGATTGTTTTTATGCCCACAACATGCAAGCCCCCCCCTCTCCCTCCCGGCCACCTGTGCACTACAAAGCCAACCGACCACAACGTGAGTGTGAGCTTAAGGCGCAGGCGTACATCAATCACACCGTGAGCTCGAGCTACTCTTCGCCCTCAGCCGTGCCCCGGTTGGGGTTGCAATCAGAGGTCTGCCCTGGCAAGATTTCCTGATACGAGGAGCTACATACCCTAGAGCTCAACATTGTTGTCGGAAAGCCGATGTGTAATTCTCATGGTTTTTACACTCGATAGTACATGCCTGCCCACCCGTACGTAGCCACGTGTGATTACGTATTTGGTGGATCTAGTTTCGTTATCAACATTACTCTACCTCGGTTGTTTGGGCTCCTATACCATGTTCAGGTGAGGAGCCTCATAAAACTCAGGTTCCTACGTACTCCTTTACCGCCGCCCCAATCTCCCCTCCCTCACCTGCTCGTACGCTGCGACCGGGTCGTCGCAGTCCTCCCCCTCTGGCGCCGGCCCAGGAACAGACGGCGCAAAAGTAGCCGGGGCCATGGTCAGCGTCCCGGGCCCTGCAGACGGCGAAGGCATCTGGTCGTCGTTCTCAGGGTCGTCGCTCTCGACCGGCATCGGCGTGTAGTCCTCGTACATGGTGGGCGCCGGGGTGGGCTCCGCATCGGGAGCGGCGTCTCCCGAGTCCTCGGAATCGGGCGCCGGGGCGGGCTCGTAAGTGGGAGCGGTCTCTCCTGAGTCCTCGGAATCGAGTGCAGGGGTGGGCTCGTACGTGGGAGCGGCTTCTTCTGAGTCCTCGGAATCGGGCGCCGCCGTGGGTTCAGGTTCAGAAGAAGTAGTGGTGGATGGGGTCGGGGCAGTGGGAGTAGAGTCTCCGTCTGTAGAGTAGGTGGTGTGTATACGGAGGCGAGGGCATCGGGGGAACGACGGCGGCGGCGGCGACGGCCGGGGAAGTTAAGCAAACTGGCGTGTGCGAAGCGAGGCGGAGGTTGTACAGCCTAAAAATCACGCGGGAACGGCGGGCTTGGAGTTCTCTTTTACTTCGGTCACGGGGTGAAGTTAACAATTTCGGGGTGTTCTTGCATCCTGGAACCTGCGCTACAGATGGCAAGAAAATCTCCGAGCACCGTCTCGAGCCCTGCGTCGCTCATCTGGAACACATCGGATCGGACAGTCAATTTCCACC
>JBBMHQ010080620.1:0-11693 GCA_037834295.1 Postelsia palmaeformis | reverse complement strand
GGAGAGTTCTTCACTTTCTGTTGTCTTTTTTTCAGAATACCACTACACATTGTCGGATGGCAAGCATAATAATAAAATAGATAGGCGAAAAGGAGTTCCAACGGCTCATCATGATGATGAGTAGTTGCGAGTTGCAGCAACAACAAACAGCGTACCGGGATTTACATAATAATAATACATATAGTAGGTACGCAATGCGCAGAGAAGAAACAGCAGTGTCCCCCGTATTATGTGGCCTCTCTGATGTTGGCTGAAAATCAGGAAAAAACAGCAATTATTATTATTATTATTATTATGTTTATTATACTTGTAGTAAGTAGTAACTAAGATGTTGACAATGTAGAAAATTCATAATATACGGTATATATTATGTACCTGGTGTGTGTGTGGCCACTTTCAAGCCAAAAGCACGTACGTACGTGCGATGTACGAGCTGGGCCAGCCAAGACCTTGCTAGAACGGTCGATCGGCTATGCCCCGCTCAATAATGCGTGTTTTGACCTGATTTTTTTACACGGTGTTCCTTATTATTATGTACCAACCAACCTTTTCGATGCCATCCCTTTTTCTTTTCTTCTTTCCCCCAGGATATATTATAATATGACTGATCCGCCAACGATCCGTAAAAAAAATGAAAAATAAAGTGGTCACAACAACTAGTAGTCCGAAAAGGAAAAAGAAAAAAAGAGATGACACGCGGAGGACATTCGCATGTAATTGTGTTTCAAATCCTCCGTGGTGAAAAAATCAGTTCGAAAAGTGAAAAATTGGGCATCGCACGCAGTAAAACTGTCGCTTTCGATATAATTTTTAACTTGTTTTAAGTTTGTAATCGCTTTTTTGTCATATCTCTTGATGGGTGATGAATTGCGCATTGCAACTGAACTTACATCGATCATCGCCTCATGTCTCAAGCATCGTCTACTTACACCAAATTTCAGCTTGATCGGGAATAACTTTTTTTTCAGCTGTCGTAATTAATACCAGGTATTAAATTATTAGTTAGTGTCAAAATCTGATTTTAATCAGATTTTTCCGTACTTACTTTTTTTAGATTTTCGCGAATATCTCGGCGGAATCGAGTCGGATTAAAAAGAGTAACCAAAAGTTTTTACACTTCATTTTCGTGCATCTTCAACAACATAGCAGCAGGATCATCGCTCGCTGCCAATTTTCGAAGCCTAACTCGCAAAATTGGCGGCGCTAGAAGCTTACAACAGAAAATCCGTTTTAAGGCTGGCCAATGGCAGGGCTCCTTGCGTGTGATTTGTACTTGTTTTTAGTGTGCACAAGGTTTTGACACAAAAAAAGTGACAAGGTATACCTTATTTTGGATAAAGTATATCATATGGTACGAGTGTTGATGTGTCCCCTTTCTCCTTTTCAAGAATGCCTTTTACAAATAAACACGTGAATTGTTCATTTTTTGAGCGGACGAGAGGCCTCGTCCAGCAGCTTCCCCAACGCAGGAACCAGACCCGCCGCGCCCAACTCGAACCATGGCGAGAGAGCAGAACAGAGCCATTGCGCTCCTCGGGGCCTTGATTGTCGTCTGCCAACCATGCAGCGCCTTTGTCGTAGGACCGGCGGCGGTCGTTCGCAGCAGCTACGGCGCAGGATTGAGGCCGAGCACCGCTTCCGTCCCGTCGAACGAGCATGCTAGAGCGCCCGTCTCGCTGGCGGGACAGCGGAGCCGTGCTGGCAGCGCATTGTCGATGGGGGCGAAGTCGGTGGGTGTCCCGACTTGGATAAGTTGTACTACTGTGTGTGATGTGAAAAGCGAAAGAGGTGTTGGCAGGCTTGCTCCGTAAGCGTAGTCTGTGGGGTCGATTTCGCATGTAGTCTTTCCTAACGCACAGGTAGCTGTGCTGGCTCCGCTCATTGCATGCCTGCTGCCATCAGCGAGGTGGCTCGTGCGGCGGTCGCACCTGGAGGTGCACGCCTGTCTGTTTTATGTGCCCGTCTCTCGCACTGTAGTTGGGTCGGTATAGATCATGAACCAGCCTTAGGTCTGCTCTCTCTTCCTCTCTCTTCCTCTCTCTATATCTCTCTCTTCCGACGTGCACTGAAAGTCAACTCTCGCTAACAACAGCAGCAGCAGTCAACACCAATTTCAGTATGTGCAGGTGATTTTGTGGTTGATGTTCATGTTTCGTGGCGGACGTGTTCGTCCCGCAGCAAGTGGGGGTCCAAAACAGAGCGGGCAAGGTACGGCACAGCAGTAGAATGGTACCATGAAGCTCCTACGGATACTGCCGTAGGGCCTAACGCATTGCCCTCCCAAGCTGAATCCGGCAGCTCGTGTGTTTGTATCTACAGCAGTACGCATGCATGTGGTCGGGTTTGTTATAGCCATCTCCTTGTCTCCTGACGGTGGAGCGTGGAGCCACTCTCTGTTTTTAGACGTGCATTCAGTGCAACGGACGACGCTCGTAGACGCCACGTTACGAGTCAGTACAGCTGTCTTGTGGGTGATGCTTTGCGAATATGAATATATATGTATGGACGGCAGTGCTGCTGTACCGTATACATTAAAACACACGCACAAGGACGCCACACGCAATGCGTGGAATTTTGTTCTTGGCACAACTGTCTGTAGTCAGTATCAATATTAATAGTGCCGCAACACAAGTCCAGTACAACCGGATGTGCTGTTGTACCTGAATTCTATAACGAGTAATAATAATAACTAATTTTATTTCTTTCCATGAGAAAGAAGTCCACGGCTCAGCACCCAGCGACCAGTAATTGCCCCCTGAACCCTGACGCACGTACTAACGCTGTAACCCAGCAGTCGAAACAGACCGTCGACCGTCAACGCACGTTGTGCCGACATGTGACAGAACATGTAACATGAATTTCTGCGTCCAAGTTCGTACGAATTAGATTTATATCAAAAAGTGATCGGTACGCATGGCAATTGAAGCCTGTGATGTACCGTTGTGTACTAATACAAGTACGCAAAAGCACACGCGGGGTATTTTCCCCGGTATTACCCGTACCGGAACTTTTGTAAGTCATGTTCGACATTCATATCCGTACCCGGATCTTCTGTACTGTAAGCCATGTACTCCCGTGGCAAAATACCCGGCCCATGGGTATTCCATTACCGAAATACTCGAGTGCGGGTACGGATACAACATTCGTATACCTACCTGGAATTGATGGGATTCATGGGAGACTTGAATGTATGTATCTACCTGGAGCTTATGTGAGTTCTGCGAGACTTCCATACCAGTACCAGGAATCCACTAACCCTCGCACGAATCGCCACCTTGTTTTTTTGCGCTTGTACATACGAAGTCGACTGGAGTAGAATTGCGCCTATACCCACGGTACGTACGGGCTCTGAGCAGCAGTTGACTTCTTGTTATTTATTTTGCAAGTATTTCACAATCTCACCATAAGGTGGGATTTGAACTCACGATATCGTCGGTATTAACCCCTTTAGCACCGCAGTCCCATATGTGGGGACACAGCACTCAATTTTGAAGTAGTTTGTCCCCAAAACGGGACTCTGGGGTCCCAAAAGGGTTAATGCTAATATAATAGCAGCATTCGGGGGTATCATATCCACTACCGATGTCAATAGTCCGTGGGGGCATCATGATAGCGAGGCGAGCAGAGAAGAGAGGAATCACCGACGAGGAGGGGAGATTCCGGCATACATACCATACACCTCATTCTAAAACGTGCGTTTCGATTTCAATATGTTTATCTGGACTGTTGGCGCGTGTACGTAAAGTTGTGCTGTGTGGTACCGAGCACGGACGATGGCAAGGCGTTGCTTTGTCTACTCTCGTTACTCCCACCGCAGCGCATTCCACGGCAGTACGTACTGTAGTATCTTTGACGTCTCGTATTTTAGACACGACGATGCTTGAGCCTCTCTATTGATATCAAAAGGATGAGGAATCGGCACGGACAATCGGTGCACTGGATGTCGACGGGTAGAAACACTCGTTTTTTTGTGAAGGAACACACACACTGCTGCTGGCTGTGCTTGTTGGCACCGGTACGTCGACTGCTGCGGGTCACTGCTAGTATTTTGCACCTGTTGTGATTTGCCCACGCCCCACTCTATCTGCTGCAGGTCATCTTCGGAGAGGATGCTCGTAAGAAACTGGCGGACGGTATCAATGCCGTAGCGGACGCGGTCAAGGTGAGCATCAGGGAAAAGGACCGTGTACCGTGCACATGGCTAGATTCAGTATCCCACCACCTACTCTTGGTGAAAACAAGTTTGTATACCCGGTATAACACCAGCAGAAGCCACTCTCAGTGTTGTGAACCGAGAAACGATCGTTTTTTTCGGTCGGTTTTTCGTCGGTTTTTGCAACCGAAAATCGACTTTTATTTTCCGGTTTTTTCGGTTGAAAAAAACAACCGAAACCGTGAAACCGGCTCGGTTTTTGTCGGTCGGTTGTTTCCTTCCTGTCCCGACCCCATCAAAGCCTTCATATCTATATGGAAACCCCTTTTTTACTTTTTAAAATGCACGCCACCGGCAACACAGCCAGCACACAGCCCATAGCCAGCACGCAGCCCACATGTCGCAACAGCATAGCAGCACGTATAGTTGCACGGCACACAGAAGCACAGCAGTGTGGCAGGTAGCAGCTGTCGCACAGGGCACTTTGCGCCGCGAGACTGCGAGGGATAAATCATGTCGCCGAATGCAAACGGCAGTGCTGGCTTTTACGTTCGGTGCACTGCTGCTGTCGCACTGCGACGGTCACCTTCTGCCTACAACAATGCTTCTTCGTCCACAACCCCCCCTTGAGCAACGTAGATTTCCTCATGGCTCATGGCGTTGGCTGTATGCTGCAAGTTGTGTCTTCACAATCCTACAAAATGTTTTCATTGCATCAACTAACTGCTGTATCTGTAGTAGTTGTTGTTTGCTGCAGAATATAAGCACGTCTGACGGGCTCCGCCTGGCGTACCAGTATTACAGCTTAATGTCGGCCTGTACCGTGTGGCGCAGCAGACGCAGGTGCTGCAGGAGGGACATTTGACACTGCTATAATAGACGATCGTATGTGACATTGTGCCAACACATGCGCATCGAACCCTTGGAAACGCTGACCATTTTTTTGGGTTTGGCGAAAAACCGACCGAGAAATCTTCGGTTTCGTGGTCGGTTTTGTTCGGTTTAAACCGACCGAAACCGACCGACGTTTTGGGGAAAGAACGAAAAACCAACCGAGCCACTTTTCACTTTCGATTCACAATTGTGGCTACTATTAATAATGACATTTGTAGTACAGTATTAATAGTAGACTGCTGGTATATTGATAGCAGTATTTACACTCCCGGCGGGTCATGTATAGTATACCTGGTACGATGCGTATTCGCGTACGTGTGTTAATAGTTGTTTCAAAGTTTCACAAATTCGGAGTACTCTGAAGGAACGCGTCCAACGTCCCGCTGGACTCACCCAAAGCTCTATATACCTAGGCCAACCTGTATCCCGGCCTATCAAAAATTACCCAACCTACGGTCATGACCTCCTTTCGTACTCTGCATAGAATCCAACCCAACCTAATCCGACCCAAACAAGTAACCCAACCTCACATCACGGTACGCACTGCTGTAGTACTTCTTCGAACCCAACACAACCTAACCTATCGCACCACGACTCGATCGGATGTGCCGAACCCAACCGCAGGTGACCTTGGGACCCAAGGGCCGGAACGTGGTGCTGGAGCGTGCGTACGGCGCTCCCGAGATCGTCAACGACGGCGTGACGATCGCCAGGGATATCGAGGTGGAAGACCACGAGGAGAACGTGGGGGTCAAGCTCGTCCAGGAGGTGGCGCAAAAGTCGGACAATCGGTGAGGGAGCGCCGTCATGGGCTCGCCCCGGGTTGGGTTAGGTTGAGGTTGGGTTGGGGCTGTTTGTTCTTTGTTTTCGGGAACTAGCGGGGTTATATTTTCTTCTTGTGATGATATTCGTCGTCTTGTCGGGTCGGGTTGGGTTGGATTCGGCTTGGTTTTGTATTTGGGAAGGAAGGGGTGGGGTGGTTATCGTTTTTTATTGGATAAAATAAAAATAAAAATAGAAGTCTCGGTGTGGTGTGTCTTGTTCGGGGGGTTTTGGGTGTAACGTTTTGCTGACATTCTTCTCGTCGTCCTTTGTTTTTGTTGCCTCGTCTTTTTTTCGATCACAGCGGCGTTTCTCCTTGACTGCTCGGTATTTTTTTTCCGAATGCCGCATCTTGTTTTTTCGTGACTGCCTCGTCTGTCTTCCGATTGCTCCGTATTTGTCTGATGGCCACGTGTTCTCCGAAATTCGGGTCTCTTTTCCGATTGCCGGGAGGTTTTTTGCCTTCGTCTCTTTCCGAGCGTCGCGTCTTTTTTTTGTGATGGCCGTGTATTTTTCCGCATCCCACGTGTTTTCCTGATTGCCTCATGATTGGCGCGTGTTCATTCCGAATTCCCCCGCATTTTTTCTGTTCGTCTTGTCTCGTTCCAAATTTTCAAATATGATCGATCGATCGTATCTCTTTTCCGATTGCCGTTTCTTCTTTTGTTCCGCTTACGTCGTCTTTCCCCTTTTGGCCCTCAGGGCCGGAGACGGGACGACGACGTCGACTCTCCTTACGCAGGAGATCGTCAACCAGGGCATGCGCCTTGTGACCTCGGGGGCCAACCCCGTGGAACTCCGACAAGGCATCCTGGCTGCGTCGGGCTTCATCATCGACCAGATCAAGGAGATGGCGGTGCCCGTGGGTAAGAACGAGGTAAGAGAATCTCACACCTCTGCCCAAGTCATCTACAGATCATCCACATATCATCTACAGATCATCCCCAGTTCATGACCTATATAAATCAGGGCAGATAGATCCCTGATATGTATGATCCAGCTCACAGATAATCTACAGATCATCTACAGTTCATGACCTATATATATCAGGGCAAATGGATCCCTGATCTGTATAATCCAGCTTACTCTGGCGAGTGGGGGCCGTCTTTTTCTGCTGATGGTCTAGAGCAGTAGGACATGTTTTCTGGGTTGGTTGGATCTGCCCTATAAGGCAGATCCTGCACAGCACTCCAGAACGGCAGGTCGGGATCTAGATGTTCTGTCTGATACTATCTGTAGATGATTTGTTCGACGTGTGAAACGTTTCCCTCGCTGCTGACTCTGCCGGTAGTCGGCACTCGTGTGTACATACTTTTTTTTAGGGGTATTAGGTTTGTGTCGGCGGGGGCATACGCAACGAGGTTAGGCCGCTCTTCTTGATGGCAAGTCGAAAGAAGCGCGGGGGTATTCACGGTCGTACACTGGTATAGTTGACGACTTTCTTCGCGGTTACGGAGACGGTCTTGAAGACGGGATCGGATTAGCGTACGGAGGCGTTTTCATTGTACGGTAACGGACGTGGTCGACAGATATGGTTGCATTTACGGTATACCAGGTATGACCGATACGGACGATTCCGATCACGGTGGGCTACGGTTTCTGTTTCGGAACCAGTTACGGTTGTGCTTATAAGGTGTCGGATACGGTTACATTTATACCAGGTATGCGGTTTTACGGGTACGGTTTCATTCCCGGATACGGTTACATGTACGGTAATTAGCAGATAAGGATGATTATGTTCACGGTGGGTTACGGTTGAGTTTCGGGAACGGAAACGGGTACATTTAGATATGGTTGCATTCACGGTTTAATGTACGGATACGGTTATATTTACTGCTGTATGTAACGGATACGGTTTTCGGTCACGGGTGTGGTTACGCTCACGACAGTGGTTTCCACTATGCATAAAGTGAAGGAGACGCGGGTCGTGTAACGCTCTTGGCGTCTGACCAAAAAAAATATTTGTTTTTTTTCTACCCGTTCCCGTTCAGCGCTTGAAATTTTGTTCCTGTTGGGCCTCAACCTTTCGCCCCCACGGTTTTGTTCGCTGCTGGCCTTTTTTTGCTGCTCTTTTGGCGTATAATATGTATCGCAGGACCTCCTGAACGTTGCGACGATCGCGTCGGGCTCGACGGTGATGGGCGGCATTATCGCGAAGGCTTTTGAGAAGGTAACTGTGCTACTGACGTCAAGCAGTAGTCTACTGTCCTACCTACTGTTGTGCTGCTGCTGTTGTAGGATGTGCATCAATATGGATATAGACGTGTGTGGGTTGTGCATCAATATGGATATAGACGTGTGTGGGTGTTGTGCGGTGGTTCGAAATGAGGTGGTGAGGATGACGATCGGTCGCCTTCGTCGACTTTTCGCTGCAGCCCGCGCCGTGCTCTCAGCTACTATTACTAATACTACTACACAATTTTTACTACAGCACGAGTACTGCTGTTGAATGTCGGTAGTGCTACTGTTTGGTACTTAAAGTGCAAGTAATAGGAGTGCTGCTACAAGCACGCAAAAGATGGCGTCACCTCCCCCCCCCCTTGCCCCATGTCGGCGGAAAAAACATTTTGCGGAGACATTGAGCAACGTAGCAAACCCCACAAGGTGTCGACATGCTCTCATTTCGGTACGCCCAATGGGACGCGCTACATTGTCCAATGTCTCCACAAGGGTTGTTACACCCATGTGGTGGATGGGGGGGGGGAGGGGGTCCCGGCCACCTGTCCACCTTGCCTGGTACTTCATACTGCTATGAACTATCGTACCATCATACTCCTTATGCCAGGGCATAAAACACTACTGCCTACTGCTACGACGACTATGACGGGAAGGGGGGAGTATGTTGACAGTGATCAGGATCTATCACACACACTGAAAAAAAACTAAATATTTCAATATTTTTTCTGGAATATTTGGTTCTGATTGCTGTGTTCCCTCTTGTCAGTGTTGAGTGATACCTCGACACCATCGAACCACGAGCGTTTAACACTACTGGGTTTCGTTTTGCCTCTGATGTTAGGTCGGGGATACCGGGTCGACGGTTGTGGAGGAGAGCCAGACCCTGGGGGATGAGGTGGAGTTCACGGAGGGTCTCACCATCGACCGCGGCTTCCTGTCGCCCTACTTCATCAACGACCAGGAGCGCTCCCTGTGCGAGATGAAGAACCCGAAGGTAGCCAAAACTAATAGGAATGGGAGCTTTGAGTTGAATTGAAACGACATCAATTTTAAAGGTGGAAGTGTGGTGAGCTTGATCTATATGAAAAACACACATAACAACTGCTACGATAAGAGTGCGTGCATGTGCAGTATGAATCCCCTGGTTAAAAGTGTACTGGTACCGGAATATTTTTGGGGGGAACCGCGGAACCCTACTGTATGTACTCATGGGGGTACCCGGGTACCTTTTGTACTCTGAGAGTACCCGGGAACGTTCTGTGCTCTGGGGGTACCCGGGTTTGTACTCATGGGGGTACTCGGGTACTTTTTTTTACCCTGGCAGTACCCGAGAACATTCCATGATCCGGGGGTACCCGGGAATGTGCTCATATCCTCATGGGGGTACTCGGGTACCTTTTTTACTCTGGGAGTACCCGGGTACCTTTTTTACACTGGGGGTACCCGGGAACCCTTGATACTCTGGGGGTACTCGGGTACTTTTATACTCTGGGCGAACCCGGTATCTACCCGGGTATGACGGAATCGATCAGGTTCTGTACACGGTTATCTCAGAATACGCGATACCCTGCTAAATACGACCTTGAAAAATCTAGATATTTACCCGGTACGTACGAAATACTCGTACAACAGTATTGCACGAACGTGTTGGAGCAATGCATTATAAGGTGGTACCAT
The DNA here is from genome assembly GCA_037834295.1 of Postelsia palmaeformis. Taxonomy (NCBI): domain Eukaryota; class Phaeophyceae; order Laminariales; family Laminariaceae; genus Postelsia; species Postelsia palmaeformis. The sequence continues at coordinate 1,969 of JBBMHQ010080620.1, read as the reverse complement.
GTAAAAGTACACAACGTGACTGCGTGGCCCTGCTGTTTTTGTGCTGATGTTTTTGCTGGTTGTTGGTGTGCTAGGTTTTTTTTCCCTGGACGGCAAAGCTTGGTTCGATTGGTCGATTGATTTGAAAGCGTGGATAAATAATATATATTCCACGGGTAGATTGTTGTTGTTATTGTTCTCATTCTCTCATGCCCGAAATATTGAGTCCGCGAAGGCAGGGAAGGCTAAAAAATAATGGCGCGCGGGAACACCCCAGGGGGGAAAAAAGTGTAGACGAATGAAATCGAATATATTCGTCGGTTCTTCAGTTGAATGGGTAAATGTTGGCTGATTGGTTGATTTGATGGAATGAGTTTTCTGATGGGTGGATTGCTTGATTACATTTTTGCTTTTCGTCCGTTGGCCGCTCTTCCTTTCGCCCCCCGCCCTTCGTCCCCCCCTCCCGGGTTCAAACAGATCCTGGTGACCGACAAGAAGGTGGACCAGGTGAACGACCTCATCCCCCTCCTCGAGGCCATGGTGCAGGCCAAGGAGCCCCTCTTCATCGTGGCCGAGGACATCGTCGGGGAGGCCCTGTCCGCCCTGGTGGTGAACAAGATGCGAGGAGTGCTGGACGTGGTGAGTGGACGAATCCGGATCGGAACAAACGCAACCGAACAATATCCAATGCCGGAATCAAACCGAACGAAGCAAAGCTATGCACTTATATCGGGATGAAACCGAACGGAACAACACCGAACCAGAATTAGGACCTCGCCATACCATCCAAAAAAGTTAACCAAGAACCACATGAAAACATAACTACCTCGGACCGAACCAAGACCACAACCGAAACTAAGCCGAGGGCATGCTCGGGAAGGTCCGGCCCGCCCCCGTTGTAAACTATCGAACATGGCGGTGAGCCATAGTAACCAGGACCCACGTTCGGAGCAATAGGGCAGAAGACGAATAGTAGTCCTCGTACAAAAAACGGCTGCAGACGTGCTTCTATTGGCAATGTTGTCGGGACTTTTGGCAATATCAGCCTTTTTTGTCGAGAAGCGCGAGACAAATGCCAAGCACACCAAGACACTTAAAAATGTTTGAAACACTCCCTGTCAATGTTGCAGCAGAGAGATGTTGACGTACAAGCACATGATGAGTACGTATACTCTAAAACCTATATAGTACAGTGTTTATCCCTGGTATTTTCGGTCATGAATACCATGTCCCACCATTATAGAGTAGTGTAGTGGCGTGCTTGAAGGGGGGGGGGGGGGGAAAAACCAACACCAATTGAATCGAACCCAAAGAAAGTCGCCTATCGTGAGACGCAATCCCACTATCACGGGGGGGCGTATTAAATAGGACCTACGGTACAAACAAAAAGGTATATATTTCGCTATTTTTACTTGGAATATTTGGTCTTATTTACTATGGTCCTCCGCAATAGCGTATTACGAGGTACAACTACGGCAATGTAGACCTTGGGTGTCTGATGACATGCCGTTCCGTGAAACGCAATCCCCCACACGCTCGTTGACCTATATAGTTACGTACCTTTGTATGATGGCATGCTTACCCCAACATGAAGTCGAAATCATACAAGCTTCCACCTCTCCCTACTCCTTGATGCGAGCAAGGCCTGCCTGGTCGGTGAAAACCCGACGTGCTCCGTCCGGGCATTGTAGGGATGCGGAGGTCTATGGTGATACCACTACGGCCATGCATGAGATCGAGTACACGCCCCCTCCCTTCCCCCTTCGCTCGACGATGGTACGGTACGGATCAACAACGACGGTACGATACGGAAATAACTAGGTGGCCGTCAAAGCGCCGTCGTTCGGGGAGCGCCGGAAGAACTACCTCCAGGACATCGCGATCGCCACTGGCTCCACCTACATCGCCGAGGAGGTTGGCCTTACGCTCGACCAGGTTAGTATTAATAACCGTTCTACAGTACGCGACAGCGCTTAACCCCTTTAGGACC
>JBBMHQ010080609.1:0-11696 GCA_037834295.1 Postelsia palmaeformis | reverse complement strand
TGCTGAGAGCGCCTTCGTTGCGTGGGTAGGCGGAATTCGACGCAAGTCGACGAGGGAAGAAAGTGCTGAAATCTTTTTGCGATAAAAATGCAAGGCAAGTACCGTAGTGGGGAGGAGGGAGAAGAGCCAACTCAGTGACCCCGGATCTGAGCAACGACTGAAGAGGGAGAGAGAGAAGAAGAGCGAAGATAATAAATGGGATGAAAAAAAAACAAAAACAATAGTTAATAGGACCTGCGGCACACACAAAAATCTATATATTTACCTATTTTTTAGAAACAATAATTGGTCCTATTAACAATGGTCCCCCGTTATAGGGAATATAGCAGGCCCTCCCGCCCCCACGTTTGTTGGGCCAGGTTTCTGTAGATAAGATAGGAGCTATACTAGGTGAGCCAATAGGTAATATGAACATTAAATGTGGTCCCGTGCTTTGAACTCATGAAAACCACTTTGTACGCCATTTTAAGTAGGACCTCAGTAAGCGTTGAAAAGGTGAAAGGTTGAATATTTAGTTGGTGTGCTTGCTCCCTCTCTAAAATTTCACACTTCAACTTTCTTAGTCGTTGACGACGCTTTCGTCATTATCATTGTCAGGCGATCGTCTTCGATCCGTGTGTAGTCCTGCTTTCACTCACTGATGCACCTCTACTCGTCGCTCCCCTCGTCGTCAGGACACGCGGATGATTGAGACATCAGCGGTGATCACGTGAAGTATAAATAATATAAGCGATGCATCCGAATGAACGGTCGTCAATATTATAACGGTGATCGAGAGGACGAGAGCGTAATAAATCGGTTTTCCCTAAGGACTATTTTCGCTGTGTGTTGTAAAAAATTAAAAGGATCGACGGCATGCAACAGATCAGCTATGCATACTCGTAAAATCAGCATCCATCGCGAGTAGCAACAGATAGATCAAAACGCACACTGCTATGGCGGACTGTTTGTTTGAGAAAGAATAAACCACTGAGCCACTCAGCGAGCGCTGACTGAATAGCTCAGTGGTTCGAGACATACGCGAAGTGGCACGGCGGCGAGCACAAGGCCCTGGCTTTGCAGGCAGAGGCCGTGTACGGCCTGACTGAGCTTGCCAGGGGTGAGATGCGCAACGCCTGGCTCGTGGCCAACCCGGGCTGCTACCTGACGGGCGGCGCAGTTCCCCCAGTTCGCTCTTATCAAGGCCGGCCTAATTATCACCGACGACATCATTATCAACGCCAAGTCGGGAACTACTGGCGCCGGGCGCGCGCCCAAGTCAGGCACCCTGCACTGCGAGGTCGCCGATGTGATCAACGCGTACGGTGTGGGTTCCCACCGGCACGCGCCGGAGATCGAGCAGAGGCTTGGAGAGGCCTGCGGCACGGGCGTGGTACGCCGCACCTGATGCCCGTGTCCAGGGGGAACCTAGAGACGATCTACGTCAAGCTATCAGACGGTAGCACGGTGGAGGACGCGAAGACCGCCCTCGAGAAAGCGTATGACCAGGGTTGTTTCGTGACGGTGCTCCCAGTAGCGGCCGTGCCCCACACCCGGCATGTTCGAGGAAGCAATCACGTCTTCATGAACGTGGTGCCAGGCCGGCTGACCGGCAGAGCTATCGTCTTGGTGCCCAGACAGCCTCATCAAGGGGGCCAGCGGATAGGAGATACAGAACATGAACGCAATCTTCGGCCTTCCGGACACGCAGGGCGTCGACATGGCGCCATTGTTCCCGTAATGAAATGGCAGCCGTTTGGCAGGCGGGGACGGAATCGGGCTGGGTTGTACCCGGCCGGACGGACTGTTTCACTCTTGCGGCGGTGTTCTAAAAACAAATACCTAGTATCCTGTTTTTTACTCGCTTAGAAGACCGGTCTTGTTCGGCTCGTCGAGGTCTTTTTTGGCCGTGCGACGCTGGTTGTTGTGTACGGGGGGGAGGGAGTTGTTTTTGGCGCGTTAACGTCTCCTTTGGTCTTACGATACTGGCTTTAAGGTATGGAAACGGTCGGTCAAGGGATCAAACCGCGGTCTCCTGTTTCGGTGGGCCATAATAATCAGAACCTCAAGAGGAACCCTGAAACTGAATATCCCCCCTATGTTCACTCAACCATATTCGGTTCTGGATACTATGTTCCCCCCTGTTGAATAGTACGTAGCATAGTTGGGTTCAAACCGGTATATGCCTGGTATTTGCAAAGGTTGGATGGAAATAAACGCCTGTTGCTTGGTCGTAGTGGCGATTGAGTGGATGATGCACGGCCTGTCCCTCTGCAGTGCCGCTTCCGATTGGGCGTTATTGGATGAACCTTTTTCTGAGGTAGGGTGGTGACGGCGTGCTGCACGCGGTCCCGCGATAGTACTCGAACAATCGTACTCTGTGAGATGGAATGCTCTCAGGGTGAGGCCCTCGCTTTTCATTGTGGTAAGATGGCATGGCGTCACCAGGAAGGTAAAAGAAGCAGGCCAGAGCTTCGTCGCTAAACAGTGTCTGCAGCCTGGATGGCGCAACAAGTCAACCACGTTTTTTCGACCAATCCAGCGTTTCCATTCAAAAGTAGTTGAACCAAATGAAAAACAAAAAGCAATCGTCCGTTTAAAAAAGGATACACCACTAAGCTACTCAGTCAGCGCTGACTTAGTAGCTCAGTGGTCTATCTGTCCTGAAACGAACAAAATAAGTACCTATGGGCTCGATACGGCCTCTCGCCCAAAGCATACTTCAGGGTTGATGAGGCCCCTAATCAGCGCTTGGTTTTTTCTTCCTCTAGTCCCCCTCTTAGTCGTGTTTATTTGCTGTGTTTTTCTCCGCCTGATTTTCCCTTTCTCTACCCGCTGCAGAAAAAGCGGAAATACGGCGTCTGGCGGGACTCGAACCCCGGACTTTTATTGTTTGTTTCGGTAAGAAAAACCACTGAGCTACTGACTGAGTAGATCACGGGTTTATCCTTTCTAAAACGAACACGAACGGTCTTATGGAGTGGTACATGCGGACGTACTACTGCTTCTGTAATCTGACTTTTTTTAGTATTTTATCACATATATTTTGTATATGAACATCCTTTGGTTTGCGGATATCTCCCGCACAACCGTTTTTTCGTGCGGATACGTCTTGAACGGCATTGAAATTTTCCGTTACCACCGCTGCTGCCGTCTCTATCATCCTCGTTTGTGTGATGAAGTACTTTCGACATCGTGTTCATTTCATTGTCCTACCGGCACGGTCGTCCGACCTCTGCTCTGACACCCCGACTTAACACACCTCGTTCTCTCGAATAATGTGATCATATCGACGACCGTTCAATCGGTAAATGCCCTACGAAACGTATCCGCACGAAGAACGGCTGTTATTCTATTGGTCATCGACAGAAAAGTGTGCCGGATTGGGTCGTCCGGACCAAAAGCCAGACGATGCTCGTGGGTTATCAACATGGGAAGGTGCAGAGGAATATTGGTTCGACGAAGTGTACACACGGATGATTGCTACCATAATGGATACGGGCGCGTTTTATACGAACGAACGATGAACGCTATTTCGATGAGATACAGGACTACCTACGAAGTTGGGAAGAGCGTGGCACGATACGAGCGAAAGTCAGGGACACGCCAGAATTACAGAAAACTCTGACGTGACATTCACCTTCGCTTTAGAAGATCCTCCTGTCGTCAACGGCATACTTGCTTGGTTAAAGGTGGATGTGTGGACCAGGCGACAGGAGAATAATGGAAGTGGGAGATCAGCTGTGAATAATTAGTAGTACGGCGGTGTTTTGATATGTAACGGCAAAGTGCGGCAGAACTGAAGCTTCATACGAGAGGTGAAGTCGATGGTTAGCCGTGAACAATAAAAAATGCGGCGGGTTTCCGATATGTAACGGCAAAGTGCAGTGGAACTAAAGCTCCATACGATCTCCACCAACAACGCGGCGGGAGAGACAAGCTTTGGTAGGGGAAGATACCTTCTCGTGTCAAGTGTGCATGGTTGTGCGTGTACAGCAGTGTGCTGCGGTAGAAGGAGATGGGAAGGATGGTTTGAAAATTGAGTGTTGTTGCGGAGTTTTAGAGGGAGGTGCTGCGTTGTTGTTTGCATCAAATAGTCCACAGCGCGGCGTTTGTAGTGTACAAGATACAACCGAGAGGATTGCGTGAACCTCTCGGTAGCTCGGAATTATCTTACTTCGATGTAATTCTGGAGAAGCGGCGGAAGATGACGAGGACTGGATGTTAAGAGCTCAGGGGGGCAGGGACACATGCGTGTTTCGAAGATCACGTCGCAAACGCCATATCTTGGAGCGTTGTATGTAGGCAGTCTACAAAAGGTGGCTGTCATAGCAACGGTGTTACCATACAGAAACTACGTCGGATTCTGAAGTTTAATGGATGTTAATAGGAGTCATGCGAACATTATCGAATATCAATGCGACACCCGTGCGATCTATGTTGCGATGGCAATATACGAGAGACATCTCGATCTCGTAACACATGTACCAGCCATGTTCATAGTAGGTTGTCGTTAACCTCAAGGTATACCGTTATCGTCGGAATAAAGCTGCTCGGATGCCTGTGCGTTAATTGAAACTGGGTCCAGAGCGCAACGAGGAAAATACTGATTATGTGCAAAAGCGGCGTTTAGAAAAACCTTTCGAGCAAAACCGTGATCGGTCATATGTACCAGCGAAGTGCATCATGGTTATGCGGTGGTATTTCGCATGTCTTCAACGAAACAGAATGGGAGTGGTTATGGTTTGTCGTCATTCCACCTCTCCTTGTCACGACGGTACGAGTGAGAAACGATATATTACGAGCATCTACTCCTGCAAAATCCACGATATCATGTTGTGACTGTCGGGCGTTTCAATCAGCCAATGACATCAGCATGTTCATAGTGGTAGGAAGTTGCTATCGGACTGAGGTACATAGCCCCGTTGACCTGAAATAATATTTAGTCATTCAATACGTCACACTACGAAGTTGACCTGATCCAGACCTGGGAAAGGTACCTTTGTGACTGCTGACCGCGTGACCTAGGGGTAGTTCGTTGTACCACAATCACTGACCGTGAAGTCTGACCAAACGGCGGGGTAACCTGCACGTCACTTCACCTACGAGAGCCACACAGGAGTTTCAGCCGGCATGAAATGAACCACTACAGTAGGCGATTAAGTGCATCTCACTGCAGATATTGCGAGAATACACGATCGACCTAGGCAGACTCAAAACTATGATGGCCCAAATAGTCGCGAGACATGGTGCATCGAACAATCCCCTTTCGTCTGCCAGAAGGGGCAAACAGGTGTAACATGTCACGATACCCCCACCCCTGGTCGGCGCTCCCTCGCGATCATCTTCGGGTCGAATACCTGACATGATCTCGTGCGGGTTGAAAACGATGCAGTAGAAGCAATGCTTCTAGTGCAATAAACCGGGGGCAGCACTGTGGGCACGTGGGGTTAGAATCTGAGAGGCACATCAGGAATATGGCAATGATACAAACGGACTCATCGGCACGAACGAACAAAACCCTCGCAAGAAACATATCTAATGTGCTAGATTGCAAATATTTGACACATCACCATGAGGCGGTTTAGCTTCAGCAACGATACCTTGCATTCCGCACCACTGAACGTAGAGGTGCTACAACAATGTCCACACGCACTACCTAATTGAATCGGGACAACAACACACCGCCGAGACAAGGTGATATATGCATGCACAACACCCGCAGCCTGCCAGTCTGCTTGGAGGATGGCAGCTGCTGTTGAACGAGGGCCACGACTCTGTCACGGTTCTGAGATGAATCCGACGGGCGTGTGGTCACCGCACCTTGTGCAAGCGTATACAACAACGGAAGTGGGAAACCTTAGACAGCTCAATTCTCTACTACGGGAAATGGGGCATGGACTTGTTTTTCCATCAATCTATGCGATAAACTACCTTGGCCTGAATTACTCTTCACCGAAGGACTCCTCTGAAACGCAATCGTGACACTCAGCCAACCGGCAACTTTCCATAACACATGGTCCAAAAATTGACTTCAATCTTCCTGGCAGTATCCGGCTGATGTCAGCTCTATAGGCTTCAACCACCGGGCAAGATCCAACCCCGTCTGGAGTTTATTCTTGTCTTGTACATTTCGCCTTATCCTCTTCTCAAGGAATTCGCTACCACAAGCATCGCGCGATACATGTGTCCAAGTGCAGAGTAAGGCTAAGTTATGTCACGATTCCGAAATGTATCCAACGGGCGTGGAGCCATGTAAGCGTGTACAACTACGTCAATGAAACTCGAGACCGCTGAACTTTTTCCTAGGGAAAGTAGAGCAGAGCATGCACTTTGGTGCGACAACACTTTGCGGCAAACCACCTTGGCCACGATACCTACCCTGTACTCAAGGAGCTGATTCGCGCCCACTGTCTCCTATGTTGGAAAATGCTCATTCTCTGACCAGACCTCCAAGTGGTGACCATCTCGCCCGTCACCTCGTCGAAAGCCACCTTCGAAACGCAATAAGGGCATTTAGCTATACTAATACTTTCTAAAACACTTTGTATACTACTCACTTTATCTTCTCCTGAGAATATCCCGCCAATGTCAGCTCTAAGCTACAACCTCCGGACAAGATTAAACCCCGCCTGTACTTCATCCTTGCCCTCTACTACAGGCATGACCATCTTCCCACGGATTGAGCCAATGCAAGCATCGCGCGAAAACTGTGTCCAACCGCCAGAATGCTCGACTGTCTTGAGCTGGGCCATATCTAAAGACTCCTTCAAACAGGGAGGTAGGCAACAGGAAGGTACGCAACTCGACTCCACACCGCAAGAGCATACATACAACGGCAAACGTAAACGCACCTGCTAGAAGCTATTTGTAACGTCGGTTGTGCAGGAGTTTCTCGGCCTCTACAAGGCCAAGCATTCACGGATAAATGCTGCCATAAATAAGCCACGACTGTCATCCGAGGGGGTCGAAATGAACACCCGGCTTCTACATCAAACGAGGGGCCACGCTAGGCGCGACAATTCGGGCTAGGGCCACTTTATTTTCTGCGAGCCGTAGCGACAGAGCAGACGAACCCATCTTCGAGGGGGCCGTGATCATGACAGTGAGTGGGCTGCTTCCCGTCGGGGCCCCACCGCGATAGTTTCTTACATCCTGTGACCTCACACGTCGCGAAGAAGTTGATAGCCGGGCCGCCAAGGATATCGCTCTTATGGTTAGAGCATACAGAGGCTATGGCGCGAATACCCCACACCGGTCGTCTAGGGCAAGCGTTATGTGAGCAACGCTTCGAAATAACGTCCACCATGTCAGTGAGAGCATGCTCTTTGCAGTACGCCGCTCTTTTGCTGCCGACGATGTTGAAGGTTGGATTCTTCGAGCATGAGTCGTGCAAGCAACGACGGTTGCGAACGTCTATCATGCCGTCCTTAGCATGCTGCCTGCAATAGGCCGCCCGCTTACAGCTTTCGACATTGAAGGATGGCTGCCTTGTGCAGGGGTCATGCGAGCAACGTCTGGCAATAATGTTGATCATGCCGCCCTTAGCATGCTGTCTGCAATATGCGGGCGCCTTGCTGCCTTCAACATTGAAGGTCGGTCGCCTCGTGCAGGGGTCGTGCGAACAACGCTTGCTGCAAACATCAATCATGCCGGGACGCGCGTGTTGCTTGCAGAATGCTGCCGTCTTGCCTTTAATATTGTAGTTTGGTTTCACCGTGCAGGAGTCGTAGGCGCACCGCTTGTTGTTAACGTCCATCATACCGTCCGCAGCATGTTGCTTGCAGTACATTGCCGTCCGAATACCTTTGGCGCTGAAGCTGGGTCTCTTTGTGCACGAATCATGTTCGCATCGTCCCATTTTCGCTCAAAGTTACAGCGGTAGTGGCCTGGGAAGAGTGTCTGTAGGGGAGGGGTGCACAGAGAAAGGAACGTGCCCGGTTAAGCCCTTCGAATTTACCGATCCACAGCATTAAGTACATAATCAGGTACAAGGAGCGTCTCATGAGACGAGACGCAAGCTGCGGAAGCGGTCGCACCACGTGGGCTCGAGACTCCTCGCTCTATAAATTATTTACGACTTCTACAATCCACTGTGATGTAACGTTCGACACTTGACCCGATCAAAATCTCCCCGCCGACAGTAGGCATTACTACTGGAGACAAAAATATTCAACAAAACTTGGACGGCAAAACCCTGGAAAGGTCCTCAGGTGAAGAACACCGTCAGTAAAAGCCTTGAATGTGCCACCCACACTGCGGTAGTGACAAAGGGTGTCGCAGTTTGAGCTTGCAAACACGGGCGATGTCCATGGCAAAGAGTAGCTACTACTCGACCTGCCATGAACCGCGACCGAACGGTCGAAGGCGACTGTTATTTGCGTTTAACGTTCCGTTGCTCGTGTTCACTGCCCTTTGGTGAACCCATGCTGCCGGCAAGAAGGTTCCTACATGAGTACTTGCGACACGCTCCCCTTTTTTTCGATATGAAGTCCGTTTATAAAAGAAAAATAAAAGGCAACTCATCGCGCAGGACAAGAAATCTTGCAATGTTTACTCAACTCATTGTGCAATTTATCGTTGCGTTTACCTTCAAAATGTCCGTGGCAACTGCGGCATGTAAAGAGTCACTCATGGGAGGAAAGGGCGGGTCTCGAGGTAGCCCTGCAGTTGCATACCCTCGGCGTCGTTCATCGTTGCGGCCGCAGAGGAAGCATCAAGAGTTATCTCGGCACATGGGAAGTTGGAAGCTCGTGAGGGCCTATCCATCAATGTCTCAGATGAGGTATTCATTCATGCGCAAAAAGATAATCTGTCAACATGAGGTAAATTGCAGCTCGGCACGTTTAATTTTTGTCCAATACATACCAGGCACAGCTCGGCACGTTCATGGGGATCAGCACGACTGAAGCAAACTTCAGGAGCGCAACAGGAGCCCAAGCTAAGTTGCCAATTTCAAGTTTCGGCTTGGGAACGTCCTTTCACAGCGTCAACATGGTATTTCTTGTGTGACCGTCAACTAGTAAACCGAATTGCCAAGCATTCAAAGATGGGACCGTGTTTGTTCCAGGCGTTGAAAACAGTGACGTGACAGCAAAGCTTCATGCAGCACGTACCACGTCAACCTTGCCAAAACCAAAGCATGTGCCACACAGCACACAAGATATAATCAGCCAAGTGCATCTACTAGACGTGTGAGTTGGCTGGAGTTTCCGCCTGGTTGGACATTGGGTCGGGATTTGGGATTGCAGGTCGCACCACCCAAACGCTCGCTCGCAGAACCAATATAACATTCCTCATGAATAACTGCCTAACCAGAAAAGAAAAACGATAGCAGCGTTGAAATTAACCAATTGAGTGCTGTTACTTATCTGCTGCTGTCTCGTGAACTAATTGCCGTTATGCAGCCCGTGAACGCTGGATAGCCTCTAACAACACTGGTGTGGAAGAATACCGCAAAGATACCAAACAAAAAATAAAAAGCTGTACGCAAATCGTGCGCATCTGACGTGAAAACATCCGAAAAATGAGCGAACGCACGTAAGACATATTTGGACGCCCAGCAGCAACCAATGCAACGGCAATGGCAGAACTAGAGTTCAACAGAAAAAGGTAAACATTCGCCAGGCAGCACAATAAACACAACTCGGCTTTAGCTTGTGTGTTTTCCCCGTAACCTCCACTGACCCTTCCTAGCCTTCTGCTGCCAAGCTCGTTGGGGACTTGGATTAAGTCGCTGATTATATATTTGTGTAAGAAACAAAGCGTGAACGAATATTTGCGAAGGAAGAAGAGTTTAGTTTAGTTTTACGTGTGAACACGTTCGGTCCAAAGATCTTTCGGACAGCAGAGATCCGTGAATCAATTGATAGTATGTCTTTGGGCTCGTCCAAAGCTGCACATGTTCTTTCGGAAAATGCTTCTGTTTTAAAATACATTCATACCTGATTTATAGTTATGGGATACGTCAGGTGTCAGGTCGACTGACGTATTTCTTAATTCTATGAAATACTTGCATACGAGTAACTTCCTGTTTATTGAAATAATCAGAAAAACAACAACAATGACTTATTTTCTGAATTGGGGAGGGGGAGACGACATCGGATCCGCAAAAGGAAATTACTCCACACAAACACGACAGCAAGAAGAGAGCGGCAAATATATACCAGGTACATACATGCAAGTTATCCCTTCGGGGTGGCATGAGGGTAGCGTGTACGAAGACTCTTGTCGAAGTACATATTTGGTTGCTAATGGGTAGGTTTGAGCTGTTCCATCAATTGCAGTCATGTGCTGCAAATGGGGCAATAGCTCAAATGTACCTGCTATTAACAACCATAGTATGTATTCACATGAGGAAAATAGGAGTGCAATATGCAGATGAGGGCGACGCAAGAGAGAACTTCTGATGACCGGAAAAGCAGGTAGTACTCATGTCGTACAGCAGTTAGTTGTTATGAGACATGAATGCGACATGAGCGTGATATACAACTACGACAGTAAGCACTTCTTCAACGAACTGGAGCAACCGTAGACACACGTCCTACGTCACTTGACGGTTCTACAAAGAACGGAAACCTTTGGCGACCGACCAGCCCAACTACGGCCAGTAATTCCTCATGGAAGAAAGGCTTTAACGAAGCGTAGCGGTAGGCCCAGGGCCGGCGTGAAACGGGATACAACTCGAAGCGACGGGAGCAGTGGTAAAATTTTCCTCGCAAACGCGGGCGACACTACTCAGTAACGGAAGCAACACCCGGGCGAACACTCAAGGTAGGTACAAAAAACAGGATCCTTCCTTCGCAAAAAAGCCAGGGCTCTCTCCGGTAACGATTATCCATGTTGGTAATGGAATCACGGTAACCAGACACTACGGGAACACCTTGGTAATTGGTAACTGGTAAGTGGACATTACGTACGTTCCCTTGCGGTAACTAGCCACCACGGGTACACCTCGGTAATTGGTAACTGGACACTACGTTCGTTCCCGTGCGGTAACCAGCCACCACGAAAACACTTCGGTAATTGGTAACTCGACATGACGTTCGTTCCCGTGGGGTAACCAGCCACCACGGGAACACCCCGATAAACTGATAACCTACGTTTTTGCAGAGCTTTCTTCTTCGGCGTGGGTGACACACCCGAACACCACACAGAGAACTTGCGCAAGTGAGCATCTTGTTGAATCGTTTTTTTTTATTTTCCATCTTAAAACATAGACGCATTAAATCAAACTACACCTCCCGACCTCTAGCAACAGAAAACCAGTTGAAAAATGACTGGTCGAACCCGCAGCGGAACACAAGAGGCGACGGGTCTGATCCAAAGCGACACTCAGAAATAAGAAATGAAGATAAGGATATCGACTTAATATATGCACCTTGTACTACAACACATCACTTATTCTTCAGACCAACGCAGAAATAGAAAGAAGACTGATCCTCAACAACAGCCAAACTACGCGGCACACTACGCGCACCTAAATCGCACAATATAACCCGCAGTCTACGAAGTGGTGTTTCAGGGAACGAAGAAAAAAGAAGTCCAACAAATACTTTGCCTAAGCCTGCACCAACACCACGCGAATCAAATACACAAGACAACAGCGTTGCCCGCCGCGGCCGCCTCGGCTGCCACAATTTTTTCCTTGCACCGAGCGGCTGATGCTTTGTTGGCCGCGACCGCGTCATCAAGGGCCTTGACCTCTGGGATGAACA
>JBBMHQ010080587.1:0-11697 GCA_037834295.1 Postelsia palmaeformis | reverse complement strand
ACTACCAAACAAGCAGTACCTGGTATGCGTTTGAACTCCTTGTTTTTGGCGTGATATCTACTGCTCTTGGAATACCTCCGTATTGCTTCAGACGCCCTGCAAGGGATGGCTGTCGCTCGATTTTGTCTGTGTGGCATCACATCGTATTGCTGCTGTGGAAGGCCCCGAATTTTAACGTTGGCGAAGGCAAAACCCGCAGACCTTGTGAATCCTTTTGTGCTACACTACCAAACAAGCAGTACCTGGTATGCGTTTGAACTCCTTGTTTTTGGCGTGATATCTACTGCTCTTGGAATACCTGAAAACCATGAAATGGTAAGTACTTAAGGGGTGTGACGGTCAGGGTGTTCCAATATACTGAGGCCAGTTAAAACTCCAGGCTTGTTGAATCACACGAGGATATGACCACCACACTTCAGCCCAACTGAGCTGCAGCCGACACAAGCTCCGCAACAACTGTATTGCCACAGTGACCCTCAGCTTTGCCATGCCGCCGTCGAGATAATAGTTCGAAAGGTAAAAGGCAGTGGCAATATCGGCGCTCACTTGCGTCTGAAGCACCCCAGCCAGGTTGTTTAGAGTCACGGCCACTTCGGGATGGTCAGTCCCCAGCGCTTTCTCTTGGATGCTGATAGCACGTAGAAAAACAGCCTTCGCTTCCGCGTACTCTCCCTGCAGGAGGCGGGGGTTTGTCTGTGATATCAGTGCGTCTTGCGGAAACGGAGGCCAACCATACGAGCGATAGTTTAAGAGTGCTTACGGATGCCCCGTCGTCAGTCCGAGTTCATGGCACCAGCGATACGAAAGGATGGCACTTCTTGTTTCACTATCCCGGTGGTTGGGTGTGAATATTGCTGATGATTTGCCGACATGTACACAGCGCAAGGGGCAGTTTGTGTTCTGCCTTGTACCAGTGTCGGCGCTTGATTGGGAACGTGACAGCCAGTGCAGCTGCCGCATTCGTCCACTACCGCAGGTGTAAGGTGATGAATGGCATACATGCGCAAACAAACAACAGCGCGTCGTGCAATCATCGCCGCCATTGATTAGGTTGGGCTAGTTGCTGACACCCGAATCAATGGGCAGGTTGTAAAACACAGATCGATGTACACGGCAGCACTGGAAGCACTTGCCGGGGATAAGTCTCTACTACGAGCACCGTTTCACCTGATCAAGCAACCCCAGAAATTTAGTACATACGCGCCATTTCTGAGCTGAGATTTGAAGAAGACCCCCACGACATAAGAGCAATCCGTGATCGCTCTGTGCGAAATCCTGTTGTACTGTTGCTGTTGGTGGCTCCACTACTTGCCTTCGCCGGACACAAAAGCCAACGGTCTTCGGGGGTCCTGCTGTGTAGTGTTCTGAAGTAATCACAACATGGCCTCCCGAACACTTTGTTGGCATTGAATTCGGTCTTCCGTACCCTCAGTTACAGGGGAACAAAGTAAAGAGAGCCAAATCGTGTTGGTAAACACGGGTACGTAACTATACAGGTTTTGTGTGTACCGTAGGTGGTATTTACTGGGGTCCCCCGTCATTAAATCATTTCAATAGTAGGTACTTCAATGAGGAAAAGGGGACAATATCTGCCAACAAACACTCATATATTCTTGAGCTGATGCATCGTTTGAATTCTCAGTCTAACTCAGGGCAAAGCCCACAGAGCTTTAGCCGAAACATGACATCGCAAAACAGTGCCGAGAAACACAATCACGGCCATCACTGTTGGCTTCGTTGCACCCGCATGCCACGAAGCACGCCAGACGGGGGGAAAACGACCAAACTCACCTTTGCATTGAGCAACAATGCCAGGTGGTTCAGCGTTGTGGCGACGTGGTGGTGATCAGCCCCCAGAGCTTTCTCCCGAATTCGTATTGCCCGACGGAAGAGAGGTTCGGCTTCTGCATGCTAACTCTGCCAGAGACGCGGTGTTGATTGTGGGTTCCAATGTGGTTCTCAGGGACAGGGGCCGGTACTACGGCCTATGTTATTGCGTAATGACGGTCGTCCCCCGATACCTCAATTTTCCAACACCAGTGATATCTAGTCACGAGACGTCGAGCCAAAGTTGCCTTTCACACAGGGCTGCTGCTTGAGACGATTTTGAATGCTTGTCGCCGAACTGCGTTCAAGCCAACAAGTGATTTGGGGTGCGCCGAAAGTCTTGCGCACTGGTGTTCACTCTCGGTGGCGATTTTTGAGAGGCAAGGCAAAGCTGCCCCAGGCCTTTACTACCACCGGCGAGGATAATACAGGCTGCGCATGCGCAAGCGAACGTCGCTTTACAGTACCGTCATCATGCTGAGTTGTATCCCGCACGTGTCGCACTCCGGAAACGACCTGTGTGCTGTGAAACGACGATGCACACAATATCACTCGGAGGGCAGCCGCTCGTTCTGGTTAAACCGCTAACAGGTACAGTACACGAGTATCGTATATGCCCTGGAGTGCCTACTGGAGACGTTGGGGTGCTTAGTGTCTATCTGTGTGTTTTTCGGGAGCCAACTATACCAGCGATAGCAGAGAAATATTTCGGTTGCTCCGGCATTTGTTCGAGCTTCGGGTACCTGTGATACCGAATGGTGGTGCCTCGTGTGCTACTGCCCCTTCAATCAGGGAGGTTGCGTGGGAGTCGTCTGTTGTAGACTTGCTAGCAGCGTGGCAATACACCGGTTTCCCGCGGAAAAGGGTCTCGACTATGTGTTGGTTCTCGACAGAGAGAGTGCAAGGGGCATGCAGCTGCCACTGACATCAACTTTCAGAGGTGCAAAGGAGTTAGCATGAACGATAAGATCACAACGTGCATACACAAATAAGGGGCTCTACGGCGAACAGTCATCGCCATGGTAACATGTCTCCTGCGACACGTGAAAACCGAAAACAGTGCTCAGGCTGTGTATCTACTACAGGGTACATATCAGTGCTCGCAGACCGGTCTCCGGAACTCAGCTTGAAGCACGATAGTCGCGATTGACCTGGCTGAAGCTGTTTGGCGTGTTTGACGTACGTGGGCGAAGCATTGGTGCCGAGCATTAGGCCTGGAGAGCACGTCAAGAACGCTGTTCAAGGCATTGTAGAGTGCGTATGTCGTCCACGGCTTTGGTTTTTGGGTCTCGGTGTCACTGAACTAAAGCCGCGCTGCCTCCATGTATCCGTATAGATTTCAACGCAACGTCTCCTAAAAATCATAGCACAGTCGTACACAAATTGGCATTGGCAGTTCTAGTTCTTCGTTCCACCTCAACTCATAATACTGCCTGCAGTTTGTCGTAGGCTAGGTTGTTCATCTGACTTTGGCTCGCCGACACGATCTAGTCCGCGATCACGAAAGTGGAATGGGTCAAGATGCTTACACTGTCAAACATGGTCTACAAAGATAGCCCGAAACCGCACCAAAAATATCGGGGAAGTCGCAGGTTCCATCAATCCAGTTTCTTCGTAAACACTATCGCCCCGTCACATGTGTGCCTTTACCAAGCTCGCGTGCCACACACCATACGAGATGACTCGGGAATGACGACGCTCACCTGCAACCTAAACAACACGGTAAGATTGCTCAGCGATGCTGCCGTAAATGGATGGTGAGGCCCTCGCGTCTTCTCCATGATGGCAATAGCGCGGAGTTGTAGAGGCTCGGCTTCCGCGTACTTAGCCTGCAGGGAAGGCGGCAGTGCGGGCAGATTGCATAGTAAGTACCTTCGTATGAGAACAGTTCAGGGTGTGCGACATCAGTCATATTTCGAACAAAAGGCTTGGAGTTGCAAGAAAGGAGGTGGCGTGTGTAGTCGAGTGATGCACGGTCGTAGTCGTACGACCATGGAGCCTCGCATCTCCACAATAAAGGTACGGATCGAGTCGTATTACTAACGAATAGGCGGGCATCGCTTGCACTATGCGCTGGGCGGCGTGAACTACGTGTCGAGCTGCAGGAAGGATGAGCGGCGCCCTACCAACTACGCTCGTATTATATTATTCTTATTTTTGCCGATCGATGACAGCATCCCAACTAATTGACAGAATTTCCCGGTGCGGCCACTTCCAGAAGAAGCGATATGGCTCATTCTCTAAGAATGCTGCCGGCATGACAAGCAATTCAGTTTGCGCTCCCGAGAAGAGTCTAACGCATGCACCTGTCAGCATAAGGTGATACATCGATTTAATAAAACAGCAGTAGAACTACCTACATCACTCATATAGCAAGGGTAGGATATTTTACAGCAGTACTTCCGAAGGGACGCACCGCAAAAATCGGGCGGGCCGAAATTCATCGACACGACGCATCATTATCTTGACACAGCAATTCCTGTTTATGGCGTTTAAATCTGCCTTCTGACAGAATGAGCGTGTTTGTAGTCTCAGAAGTGAATCGCGTTCGCCTGAGCATTGAAACGAAATGCTTGCAAGCTTTACAGTATAATGAAATAAAAGTTACAGCTCCCGCTTTCGTGCCAATCATAGTCTTCGGTACCCAAGGGAACGGCGCTTTTATATGGCTTGCAATTCTTATCTTCCTGCCTGGAACGTACGCACTCTCGGCTGCTGAGCGTTGAAGAGTACTGGAATGTCAGATATGTGAGTAGTTTACCACGAGTTCAAACTGGTGTATTCTTGTCACTGCCGTAGGTATAAGCTATTGGTAATGGGTGTCACTAGGCCGCAGTGTATAAACGTTTTTCCCATCTAAAAGAGAACAATAGCCACAGCATTCCTTGCCGTACAGCGCAGTGGTGCTTCATGAATGAAGGACCAATACTGTTTCAAAGCTTGAGAAGAGCGTTGGAGGAATTGTGTGTCGAGAGGTTGCTCCTATGGCAGGCTCTATGACGCATTCAGTGCGTGGGTGCAGAAAAGGGTCGTGAGGGCGTAAGCAGGGCCGGGTACTAGCAAACGTGACTTACGCTACGTCCATTCAGTTATCACGTACGTACGATCCACCAGCCGTTCCCCGAACACTCAAACTAAGTGCTCACAGTGCCAATGTCGACAGGCAGACAGTCATACAGACAGACAGACAGACAGACAGACAGACAGACAGATTTCCCTCTATAGTTCTGGGCAGCTTATCTTCGGTTTGAATTTTTCTTGAGGCAACTGCCTCTGGCGTTGCGGCAAGTGACACCGGACCTGAACTTGGCAAAAACGACGCCAGCACCATAAACATAGCGACTACCGCGCAAAATACACTTCACGGAAGCCACGCTTGACGGAAATACCCTGAATTAAGCAGGATGAGAACAAAACCCCATTGGATTATCATCACCAGACAGCCACACACACCAACGCGTGCATGTGCAGGCCGCACAACTCTACGGCCTAAGCCGCGCTGTCCCATATCTCACGCGGGAAACCAAAACATTTCCCCGAGATGTGATCTTCTCAATCAAAGTTTTCGATTGAAAAGCACCCACGAGCAATAACAGTTGATGTATGTAGTATTCCCACTTTTCAATATATTATTCCATAAATCATCAGTCAACCGTATGGTCGACACTCACCTGGAGCTGGAACAAGCGCTCCAAAGTCCAGAAGACATCGCCGACGTCGGTAGATTCGCCTTCACCCATTACCTGCAAGCCGGTACGGTACTCCTCAATCTGCAGTCGTAGAATATGGGGCAGGTCTTTCACAGACCGCCACAGCGACATCAAGGCGTAAAAGCCTTCCTTGTGCTCGCCCTTCCCGGTGTACCCCCGGATCACGTCAAGTGTACCTAGATACTGTGCTTGGCGTTTCGCGGCCATACTCAAGCAAGGCAGGCCTTATTCGATCCCTCGCAAAGTCAAAGAGAAGATCGTGCACGCGGTAGCCCCCTCTGCCAACCGCCTGCAATAGCGACCTGCCCATCAGGCCTCGTGCTTCATCGCGAGTTCCCTGGACGTCCTGTTCCGAGGGATGGGAGATAGGCCATATTGTATCGCGGAGGTCGCCAGACCCGGGAAACGTCGAGGGCCAAGTGCGTCAAAAAAAACGTAAATATACTCTGTCAGTAGAGGTATACAAATTAAACAGGGCACTGGTCGGCTTCCGTTATTATCTCGTTTCCCGGTGCCGGGTATGAGAAATGCGTGCGCACTAAACCACACAAGGTTCCTCGAGCAAGGTGTACGCACGAGATCAGCCAAGGAGGGAATGTACCAGGAATGGTATTTCCGTGTGTGGAGGGGCTTGCGTAGAGCGTAGACTACGGCTCCAGCTTGGTTATCGTTTTGTCGTCCGAGCATACTGTAATGCCTAACGGGACCAGGAGGATTTGGCATCTGCACCGGCGATGGTCAGCACAGAAGAGGCGCAAGTCGAGGCCGCGGAGCTGCTTCCGAAGCACATGCTCACGCGAGTCTACAAACTGAAAAAGGATACTCTCCAAAAACCTGAGGAATAGTATACCTGGTACAATTCATACATGGCACCGCGCTGTAAGCAAGATTCAAAAACTTGCAAAAGACCACACGCCACAAGCAACGAGGCATGGCAACTTGAACGGAATTAGCACCGGCAGGGAGGCCTCACGTCCTGCGGGCGCAGGGCAAATAATATGTACCTGAAATATCGAACTGCTACTCTGGACTGATATGAGCTGTCGTCCAAGACGCCTCTTGGAGATCTTCGGGTTTCTGCGGAAACCCAGCAGGCAGCGCGCAGTTGCGCAAGGGCTGTTTGCCAACGACGCCGGGAGCCAGACGAATACAGCAGGATAAGAACAACACAACACTAAGCCGAGCCGAAGTAGTAGCAGATTTTTACATATGCAGTCATCGTTGTTACCCAACTGAATGCCATCGGTGGCACTCCAACAAAATCGTGGCTGACCTGTTCTCTAGGTAGTGAGCTCCAAAATTGTTTCGAAGTGTGAACTGGTAGGGTTCAAGACTTGATGGCCAACGGCTCTCCTCACCCCGTGTGCTCTATGTGTGCTTGGTGGCAGATCTCCGACTTATTGATATGTCGGGACAGAAGGTTCCCCGCTGGCCCTGCACTGAAACGAGCTGCACTGATCAAGCGCTACTCTGAACCAGGCCTCATCTTATTTATGTAAAACCCGGACAGGCCCTACATCACTGATGTTGAGGACCGTTATGTTGAGGGCCGTTTTCCCCCTTCCCCAACAGAGTATGTGTTCGTTCCCGGAGGTGGCGGGCACATCTGAACTATATTATCACCCGGCGACGAGTCCGATGGCTCCTAATCGTCGGTTTGTCCCAATAGCACCAAAGGGAATTCCTGTCTTTATGTCCGACGCTGAAAGGCCCGATAGAGCGAAATGGGCTAATATGTTGTGAAGTCAACCAGCAACGGAAATGTTGAACCCTGCGGGCTACCAAAAATTCTTCCAGCCCTCTGAAAACGGTTGAAATTGTTTCGTGTCCCGCTTGTGGTTTATGAGTCTCGTCTACCTGTGCATCCTCGGGCGCACTGCGCGAACAATCGATGCCTCAGCTTGGATACTCGCCCTTAATACTATGTTCCCGACTTTGGCTCATTTCGTTCCAGCCCTTTGAAGACGGTCGGTATTACGATGCCCTGCGTTTAATTTCGCTTACCTTGCCTGCCTGCGCATACTCGAACACCTTCTGCAGAACACAAATACATCGGTTGGGTTACTTGCTCCGGATGGTAAGGTCCGAGCTTGGTGCGTATTGTTCCAGCTCTTTGACAAAGAATCCACGTGCGGTCCACAGTAACCCAACAAACCAACAGTACACCGAATGTGTTGTACACGCGACGTCCCAAGCTTCCTTGAAAACACGAATTTGATTTGATACACTCTTGCTCGAGAATCCTCCATGCCGCGCTCACCTCTACTTCCCAGAGATTCAGCAGCATATTCTCGGGCGCGACGGTACGCTTGGGAAGTACCGCCATTCCCAGAAACAACCGCTGCTTCTTCTTACCCAGCTCGTCGAAGCTCGCGTCCAGCACGTGGTGAACTGACGTGTTCGTCTCGCCTTTTCCAATAGCAGATCCTCCCTGTTTTCGAAGCCCTTGTCCAGGCGTTTCCACGCTTGTGCTGTAGAACCGCGCCCTTTCACCATGGGCATGGAACCGGCAATGGCCAGCGCTTAGGGCAAATACCCGCAATCGCGGCCCACCTGCAAGAAATCAAGGCACGTTTGAGACCGGGCGAATCTCGACCTGATTCGCGGTGGTATTTGTTGGAAAGTCAGCAAACCAATTATGGCAGCAGCTACCGACACAGGTACTGAGGACCAGCAATGCATCTGGATCTGCCGGCAGTTAGATAGGTCGTAGTATAAGTCTGAATCGATCAGGTGATAGCATCGCCCACCTCGATCACTTCTCTCTACTGTTCTCTACTCTACTCTTCTCTTTTACTCTCTTTATTTCTCTCTTTTCCCCTCTCGATCTCTAAAATCAAGATTCCTTCCATAACGCCCCCATAAGCGCTGATTGCCAGCCATCATTCTTCTTCTTCTTACAAGTGATCTTCACAGGCACTTCGGTGCCGCCTCTGCCATCTTTTTTCACAGAGACAGAACCTCGACACATGCATCATTCTTTCAGATCATGAGCTTCGTTCTTTCAGCTCATGAGCCTCATTCCTTCAGGTTATGAGCCTCGACTTCTAGTCTACACATCGGCTGACACCACGGAACGACGTCTCCATCAGTCCGTTAAGTTCGACAGGAATTTCGAAGAAAATCCATCAGGTTTTCAAGTGCGAAGGAATAGGGTTTTTGTACCAACAACCAGAAGACCAGCATCGATCCGACGGCATCGACATCGAATTTCATCAAGTTTATGCTACAGGGTTACTACAAGGGGGACTGCTTTCACGCTCTCATGTGCGACGCAGGTAAGGGGACTGCTGGCGCGCATCCACGCGCGTAGCACGTACGAGTAAAGAGTCTGCTTTCACGCTTTCACGCGCGAAACTCGTACTCGTACGTACAACATTATTTTCACGCTGTAAGCACAAAATATGTCACTCGACCTAAACACCAAATGACTCGGAACTCAATAGAAAGGTTCTCCTGACGATGCTCACCGGGTAGAAGAAGCCTGTGTCAAGTAGGTGCGTCTAGCTCAGGGGTGGTCAGTCTTGCTAACGACACCAATACGCCAAATGTGAACTGGGTGGAATATCAAGTAGCATTGGCGTTTGTTCATGTTTCAACCACGTACGCCTGAGGCAGGACATGCTCTCGCATCATTTGCGCAAATGAATGGTATATCAGAACTATGTCTGTTTCGGGACAAAAACGTATTCGCCTCATACACCGAGCCGAAATATATTCTGAGTGCCGTGGTAGCTCCACGTGGTTCCTTACCCCGTCCCTGTGGGTACGAAACGCACCTAGTGCCGGGAGAACCAGTTCGCACGCGTAAATCAACGCAAAGAATATACCGTCCGTAAAATCCCCGCTATTCATTCAGATGACCTATATTTGACGTACTTGACGAGAACTGAAGCGGTAGCGCAGATATGTGTACCGTGAGTTGTTTGTTTCTGTTCAACGTGTTTTTCTGATTTTGTTTGTTTTTTTTTAAGAGGGATTTCTCGGTGATTTTTATCGCCTCCAGAGCACCCAAGCTCAATTCGGGTCCATCAACAATCTTCACGTTCCGGCCCTGTGGGTGACGATCATATACTATTTGTACTGCATTCTCTGCTCCAGTGCGTGCGTTGCCTCCACACCCCAACCCGACTCTGGACCACCATGGATCCCTTCAACGGTGCACATTCTCCCCCCGGGCTTCCAAGCCCCGATATATGCGGCCACCACTGCGCCTGTACTTACCAAGGTTCAGACGCTCCCGCCCGCGACCACTGCGCTCTTTCCCTCGCGCCCAATCGCCTCTCGTTCTGAGCCCATAGCTCCATCTTTTCCGGCTGCTGTTCATACGACGCGTCTACGGCCTCGATCGACCGGCGCCCAACCATAGTTGGCTTGCGGCAATATGTCTGTTCGGGGTTAGTTCCGTGGATTGCGACCTCAACAGGTGAAAGCCGCGACGGCTACCACAGAATATCCCGCCGCGACAAGCAACCACCGCGCCCATTACCCTGCGTCGTCTAGGCGCTCGCTGTGCCGATATAACGCCAGCCCCGGCCTCCATACGGCCATACACCGCCACAACGAACGCCTAAATCCGGCTCGTTGCCCCTACGGAGCCCGCGACCACCACTTACCACGCCAAACAACGCCGCACGTAAACACCGCAGCACCACCATCGGCTACTGTCGTCCCTCCACGTCTACCGGGTTTATTTACGAGCAGCACCAGCAACAGCGACATCGACTCACCAGGCAGACGAACCCGCAACTGCGGTGGCCGCGACGACGGTCGGGCTCACCCCAAACCTGCGACGCCCCTGGCGCCTACACCGGTCTCCCGCAGTCGTCGCTGCCGTGGTGGCCTGCAACCGGCACACTTGCGACTGCCCCTGGAGCCTGCGCACCATCCGTGTTGACGCTTCTTAGGGTCTACTGCAGAAGCATACGACCGACACCACACCTGCTGGACTGCCAAAACCACTTGGACAATAGTGACGCCGACTATGTCTTTATCTAGTACCCTCGGTGGATTTTTCGACGTGTATACCGTGTGGACGACATATTTGCACAGCAGCATCATCATTTTTTTTCGCCTCTGCTCGTCAACTCAGCGCGCGCAGAAACTTTACGCGCTCAAGTTGAACCCTGCCTCAGCTGTCGCAGCCTAGACTGCGGTGTGAAGGCCTACAGGCAACTTTGTCTTGCGCACCGTGGATCGAGTCTGACGGTGAACAGCAGCCACCGCAACAACAGGCGTAGTACCAGCAGCAGTGTAGGCGGCGGATCGTGACTTCGGCGGCACTGCTTTTGGCGCTGCACTCTTGTTACCTACACTGCGCCTTTAGCGAGACGGTATTTTTTCAGGGCCCAGGACCAGCTTTGCCTTTCTCTGGAGGAGCTTCCTGCTCCCTCCGCTCCCATTGCGCCACTACGTTCGACGCTTCACGCTTGTCACCGATACCGCACCTGAAACGAAAAGGTATTTTCGGGGCCCAGGACCAGCCTTACCATTATTCGAATGAGCTTCCTCCTCCATCCCCTCCAATATCACCACCCCCCCTTCCCACCCTTTCCAGCAGTAATCGCTTGACCAAGTATTGATCCCCTTGTTTGAGTGAGCATCTTGAGGTATGGGTGGGAGGAGGTTCAAACGTCGAGCCTTGCAAGGACGCTCACCTCGGAGTCCTTCCTCGACGAGCAACGCTGGGGCTTACGAAATATTGTTGAGTGTCCCGCAGCAGTTATTACCCTGCCTGACGTCTCGACGACCACGGCTGCCAGCGGTTCCGGTACTGTACACGGCCTCGCCGCCTCGTCATTCGGGACATCGATCGAGCTGGCTTTCACCCGTTTGGGCCGCTCTGCTCGCGCTACGTTCGCGAGCCCCGCGGCAGCTTCTGCTGGATCTCATGATGCAATTGACACCGGGACCTCCGCTGACCGCCAGGTGCTGACAACACCACTACCCCTTAGGCCTAGGGGGTAGGCCCCGTGGGGAAGATTTATGGCCATCGTCGACCAGGAGATCCGTAGAGCCACCTGTCCCGCCATCCTTCTCGGTGCCGTGCAATATGATACGACACCATACGACCCGGATACCAGGAATCGCTTTTCTTTGCGAGTGGGCCCCAGCTTTCGAGTCAAAAACCGACCCAAGCAGGGACCCCCAGGGTATCTCC
>JBBMHQ010080576.1:0-11701 GCA_037834295.1 Postelsia palmaeformis | reverse complement strand
GGGTCGGCGGTAATGATACCTGTTGATATTTGAGTCTTCAAAAAAGCAAAAACAAGACACGCGTCGCCGCCATCAATGGTAGTCATGAACGCTATATACCTCATTATAGTCCAAAGTATTGGCCGGAATGTATCACAGCATTCATCTTTCGTAAAAACCCTCTCACTGCTCAACTGTTTATCTTTCCTCATTTAATAACCACGAACGCAGTTGATACCAGGGGTGTAAAATTGAACCAAAGGTAGCTGATGCCAGGGTCGTTGATGAACCCAGGGTAGTCGATACCACAGTAGCCGATACCAGAGCAATTGGTGCCACAGTAGCTCGAGCCAAGGTGCTCGACACGAGGATGCTCGTATTTGACCCTCAGGATAGCTGATATCAGAGCCAGCGAGCGCGGCGGTGAGGCAAAGCGCTCAAAAAAATACCAGGTCGACACGACCACAGTTCGACATGCGCACCGACCGGGAGTGAGCGGAGAGGCAGGCCAGGCAGGCATTGAGAGGATGCTGCCGCAAGTTTTGCCGCACCGCTCAGCAGCAAGCGGTTTACTCGCGCAAGCAGCTTCCAGAAGTGACAATAGAGGTCAATGCTCTCTCCACATACCGCCCCGGAACAAATAGAACCTGACCCACTGCGCCGGCTTCCATCTCTTTGCAAGTATCACGTACCAGCCCAGCCAGAACTGTAAGAAAAGTTTGGGGATTCGCCTAATACAAAAACGGTGCCTAACATTTCGGACAGACTAGTAAACGACAGCCTATACTGTGTAGTACCCTCATGGCTCCATTTTGCATCAGAGGCACGAAACGCAAAAAAACCCGGTCGATTACAATTGTAAGCACGTGGGGTACGCCAACCCCGCCTCACAGAAAACACAACACGCTGGGCAGATCACGATACGCTGTGGGTACACAGATCATCTAGATCCTACCCTGAAGCTACGAAATGGTGGGCGGGGTGTACAGAGTGCACAGATCGGAGCCAGGGAGCATGTCCCACCGCAGATCGCGCAGCTTACACGTCTTTCACCCGGCAAAAACATGGGCTATATAGTACGGAGGGGGGGGAGCAGCAATCAGAGCCCTGGTGGATCTTCAAAAAAGGTATCCATCGCCCTTTGGTGACTCGATGACACCCTTCGGTTGATTTTAAATACCTGGTACTATATTTGGTCCGTCGGAAAATTATCGTGCGAGTCAGAAAACTTTCGGCCCTGGAAGAAGTACCTGCGCAGCAGATCATGACGTGCTGTAGCGATTGGTTATCTGTCCCAAGATTGTGACAATTCGAGCCTGACCCAAAAACACGAGACTCTGGGTGGGGTCGCCCGTGCTGTGGTAGTATCCTATTTATAGTGCACCGGTAGACTACTTATGAACATTCGAATATTATTATCCTCCAAGAGAGACAACGTTTTTATGTCAAGATTGAATCAACACAGTCCCTACATCAGAGGACAAGAGTCGCACTGCTACACTGTGCACCATTTCCTTCGTACATACTTGAGGTGACAACAACGGGTCCAAATGCTGAGGAGTGTTGAGCCAGTCACAAAAATAGTGTGCAACACAATCGGTTTAAGGGTTTATGCCTCATTGGCTACTCCGACCTGGAATATAAGCTCCGTTTAACATCAATGTCATATTGTCTACGTGGCTTATATTCCAAGAAGCTGTACTTGGAATCCTACAACGTGCCGGCAATCAGAGCAGTCCGTCGTGCCGCAAAACCGAATCAGAGATTCAAAACCAGCATAACGTTTCCAGGATATGTGTCGGGGGAAAAAGATGTAGAATCAACGTGATATATCTGTACAGTGTAGTCCTGAATAACCTGATTGAAGTTATCTCTAGGTTTCTGTATAGCTCAATTCTATAACTAACCTAGTTGAAGTCATCAGTAGCTTTCTGTAGAGCAGTGCAGTCCTGACATGAACCTATCGCTCCACGCTTATCGATAATACTCAGTCACACTTGATCGCGTCCGCTTTGGCGACCCTGAATGTTCTAAAATTATGGACACAAACGTCATGTATACCTACGCATTACGGCAGCAGTAACGAGCGTCGAAACGTAAAAACAACTACCAGGTACAGCACAGCAAGCGAACACGGTGATTTTCTACTGCAAGCTTGCGCAACGGCCAGAAATTAAAGTCAGGCCATTGTCCTTCAGCAGAGCGACGTCATGAAGGAAAAACCGAACAATTTAAGAGATTTCCCTCGGCTTGACCCCCTAGCGACTCCGAAAATGAACGAAAAAACGACTACGGCAACGGTCACTGCCTGACCGTGACTGGGGGGTGATATTCTACGACATTGTGTCCGCTTATTACAATGGTTGGTGAAAGGACTCGTACGCACGGGCACAACATGAATCTCTGCCGGTACTACTGCAGGGCTCTGACGCTGCTGTGGATAGGAGAGGGTCGATAACGCCAACGTTATTATTGTGTTGGTCGCTATCGACGGGTGCCACCGGGGTTTGTACACCCAGTACGCCGAGTCATCGACAAAGAAGGTGGTGCATGGGTTTGGCCGTGTCACCGTGCTGTCCTGTTTTGTGTGGCTCGCTTCGGCAAGGAGAAACTTATCGAGAGTCCTGTGGTTGAAAACGAAATCACAACCCGTGTTTCTAATCACTCGCGCTGGCTAGAAGGCAGGTCCCTCCAGGGTTAGTACATAATACACCCGCCACCACCAGCACATAAAACACATGCAACAACCCATCGATGTATTGACACGAGTAACAATTCCCCCGCCAATGCCGCGGGAACACGTCGGGGGCGGAGGTCAGGTCTTGCCGAGTTCCCGCTCTTGCACTGGCCCGTCATCTCTACACGTCACGAAACGCAGGACAGTACAGGATATGCACGGTAACGATCACGACGATGGTTGACGCAGCCTGTGTGCGAGACACACGGACTACGTAACGTCAACCAATGTTCGATTGGGTTCGCTTGGCTTTGACAATCAGATAAGGGTTAAATATTATCCGTGTCGTACACAGGAGCAGTAGCGACCCTCAACCATAGTGTTAAGGCACCCTTTGTAAAGTCCAGTACGGAGTAAACTACGACATACTTCGTCCGTGCACACGTTCAAAGTTATCCTTCAACATCAGCGTGAAAAGAAAGGGGGTGTCACGGAATGGAGGGACAAACGGGTTCGATACGACACTACCGAAACTTTGACATTCGCATTCATCGTGCTGTTGATCCCATATCCAACATCAACCGTTGTCTTTATAACCAGAACGTTACAACAAATTACACGTAGAACAGATGAGATAGATCATGTACAGATAGATCATCTGCACTACGCTACCATCATGATATGCTGTACAAGGTCTGAATAGCACAGGTCCAACCCAGGAAATATATCCTACTCCTCTGTCAATCATGCACATTATACGGCTCCCATCCTGCAACATGAGCTAGATCCTACACATCCGGAATATATCCATCCATTCATCTACCATGGAGGACCTAGACCATGAGATGGGAATCAATGACCTGCCTGAGGCGAACAACAACTACCGTAGCCGCATCGTAATCGCCACAGCAGCAGTTGCAATATCTTCCGTGCATATCCCTTCCCTAACCGACCCGACCCGATCGAAACACCAGATACCAGGCGGCCCCGACCGAGCTGCTCGGCAAAACTCCACGGGTGTATATACGAGTGTCACATGTATGTTGAACCCTTTTGAAACTGCAGTGCACTGGCACCTATATCTGCCCCAAATTAGCAGTGTTTCGGTGCAGTTCGGAAGAGGTTAATCTCGAGATAAGCACACAAGAAACCACATGGAACTAGCTATTTGACAGTGTGGAATCATTCTTGCAGCAGGAAAGGGGCTGCATCCCACACAACAGCGTTGCTGCGAAAAAAATGCCAAAAACAAAAACATAATTGTCATGTCCTCGACCAAAAACACCCACGAACATCTCCGCAAACCCCTTTTGCTGAGGGGAATGTGCTCGTGAGATCACAGGGGTGGTCGTTCATCGTTCACAGTGAGACATGCGATGGGCTTGTTATCGACCTCACGATGGCACGGACAGCCATCAGAGCTTTCGATGAAACTTATTTGAGTAAATGTTTGAGACACAGCAGTGTTGTGCTTAAGACCAAAGGAACAACGCCAACTACTGGCGCACTCGGTCTGATTGGCTCAGGGCTTAGGCCGTTTCCTATTCGGTTCGATTTCGAGCTTCAGATTTGATTATTCGATCTCGAAAATGAATGACCCTCCTGATGCAGTCAAAACATGCAAAACGCGACCGGAAATAATACGATTTTAGAATCCCATGACCCAAGTCGTCGAATTTTGGCCAAAAATCCGACGACCTGGGTCATCGGATGTTCTAACGAAAAATGGTATGCTCTCTAATTTCAGAATGTTATCCACGGCAGCAAACAGCAGAAGAACGATCGATGAGGTGGATGGTGACGCAGCTGTATAGCGACGTTGCTTTGCGCCCGACGCTCGGGCGGCGGGTGGCACGTCCCCCGTGGCCAGACTACAATCACCTGGTGCGGGCTCGGGCTTAGAGACCAAGAGAAGCGCACTCGGCACACACCTCTCCGAAGATACGTACCAGTACTCGTACACTACACTGCTGTACAGCAGCAGCAGTCAATCACAAAAATGGAACACAAAAAACAAAGACAGGTTGGCTCTAGCGCACCCGCCACACCTCTTCGCCGCCAGACCGGAGGCAGTCAGCCTTGGCTCGAACGCGTGGGTCCTACGCGCAGGGCAGCACACCCAGCGCGTCTCTTCGCGGCGCCAACCCACAAAAATCAGCCGTTGGTCTCGGCGCTTGCTCGAATCTCTACACAAAGTATATCTGATTTTTCCGTATAGAAAGACTGTGTCGATTTGCCAAGTTCACATCTGAAAATGCTATCGTGTCAAAGTCTCAAGCTGAAAAATCGAACCGCAGTGGAAACGGCCTAAGCGTTTGTTGTATTCGCCTCGTACACAGCAGCACACAGCTATCAATAGTAGTGGCCCTCAACCATTTTTCCCAAACGGTGCTGAGCTGCCCTACAGACAGCCCACTTTTCAATCATGCAACGAAATCACACCAGAGCTACCCCCTCGTCGTAGGATCAAACAGGGGCCGAGAGCGAGTACACAAACACGCCTCGCAAGGTGAGTGGGTGTCCAATAATGAAAACGTGCTGCAAACAGTGCCATAAAACGATGTCAGCATGTTCGTAATGCTAGAACGCACGCCGAATGCCAGGAGGGCATCAGTGTTTTCACACCCCTTCGACAATGTAAATTACCTAACGGTACGCGGTACGTGAGAGAACCTGGGGCGGGCGGGCAGGCAAGACAAAGCGGTCGTCTCCACTTTTTGACCCATCTGCCACAAAACTACAGCAGTTCAGCCCTTCAAGATTTACTTACTAACAGGTATCATTTTGTTTCGCCACAGTGCTCGGAATCAGTGTTGGACGCTTTTTCCAGTAGCAGTAAGAGTTAGCATCAAGCAAGCACACAGTTGTCGCTTGGGAGACATTACTCTTACGTACCGCGAGTAACCCAAAACTCCGCACACCTCAAACTGACAAGCTCTTCTGTTTGTTTTGCGCTGCAACAGAAGAGGAGTCCAATCTAGCTTGAAGTTAGCTGCTTGATTATATTACGAAAATCATCGCACGCCCGAAAATGTTTGTGCAGTTCATCTCCCAACGCCTGTATGCAGAGCTGAAACAAATAGCAAATGCATGGACCGTTTGACGCATATCGTCAAAAAAGATATAGGCTGGCGATCGACATCTAGGGTCTGCAAAGAGTCGCCGGACTCTCAACAGCGAGGCTGCGACGAAAGGTGGAGGGCACCTGGTCTGCAAAGAGTCGCCGGACTCTAAACAGGGATGCTGCGACGATACGTGAAGGGCACCTTAGACCTTACCATCGATTCGAAATCACGTATGATTGGCCGAACCCTACCCGTTACCTAACTTGATCAACCGATGGATCGATGGATGGTTTTGTGCGCAGTATGTGCGCAGTATGTGTCAACAAATGGTGCCGGATAACTGGTGAGAGCCCTGCCGGATAGGTCAACAGTCTCCCAGCATGAATGTGGGCGCAGGTCTGAAAGGTTTGAAACCCTCTTAGCAGAGCACTGCCGCTTTGGTGACGGAACACCCGGAATTGGACTATTTACGGGGCCTTAGTGAATAGGACCAAATGCTATCAGTGAAAATGCGTAAATATATAGGTTTTCGTGTGCATCATACCTGGTAGGTGCTACCAGGTATACCTGGTATAAACTATGGTCCCGCGTAATAGGGAAAACTCAGGAAATAAATGCCTTGACCGCTGGAAATCGATAGAACTAAAAGCATTCGAATTGAATATTACTCTACGAAAAATATTTTTATATCGGGATAAAACGGCAAAAGACTCTCCTGGGCTGCGGGACTGCAAACAGGGGGGCCACGACATTTTCAGGCGAGTACTTCCGAGCAGTAGCCACAACAAAACAGAGTAGAGGCGCTCTGATGGTGGGGAATCCGCCTCTATCGTCTAAAAGCCACGACCTGCCAAATTTACAACACAAACCAGTACGTGATAAAACAACACCATGGGAAGAAAGATCAGACGCATGCATGCACGCCGTACTCCGGTACACTGGCGCACCACTTCCGTCCGTCGTTTTACATCAGAGCAAGGCGTGAGAGCCCTCTACCGTACATGCAAGCGCTCGACAGGAAGCTTTGCCACGGGCTCCACTACTGTGCATTGCGGATCAAGGTTGTTGCAGCCAATGTAACAACGAAAACAAAAGCTGGCAGCCCTAAACAATAGATATCACTGTGGAAACATATCAGAGCGACATAAGAAGCCAGGCTCATGACATCCGGGCAGTCCGTCGGACATGTTCACACGGTGCTTTCGTACTGTTATATACGTCAAATTGAGAGCGTCTTGCTCCGTCGAGCCTTGCCTGGAACGGGAGCTGCTACTGAACGGGAGCTGCTACTGCTGCCACCTGTAGTAAAACGGATGCAACTGGTGCTTCTGCAAAATCAAGGAAAATAACAAAGGGTCAAGGCGAAAAGACTGAAAATAAATCACCACGAGCAACCCACCAGGTATGTAATTTAGCCACGCGCTCCAGAGTGCACGGATTGCACCCGGATGTCGACGATTGTGTCGAGGCGGGCTTCCCGTATGGACCTACTTGGCGTTTTGCCGAATAGAAAGTGGTTCACAAAGACAGAAATTCACAGACATAGGTATATGAGAGTTAATAGACACCTCTGGTAATAATGTAAGCAAGGAAATGGAGATTGACGCTCAAATTATCATTTCCGGCCGGGATTCTGTCCCGGGACTAGATGATATACTTCGTTTGTCATGCTTTCGGTTTCATTTCTCAGCTTATCCATTTCACTGTCGGGACACGTGAGGTATATATTTATCCACCACCTCACCCAGGCAAGGAAAAACTAATGTAATACTGTAATGGCGGGAAGGCGGAGAAAATCATGGCGGGTCGACTTGTTCTCGCTCATCGTTGCTCGAACGCCTTCGTCCACCACGAACTCCCTTCAGCAAGCTCGATAATCTCGTCACGCACTAAAATAGATACATGAACAGAAAAAAACCTCGTACAGAACGTTTGCTGCATAAAAACAGAGGTTTCAAGCTCTGTACTGCTGGGGGGGGGAAAGAGTTGTTGTGTGCGGGGTGGTGTGCAGCGGCTCCTCGATGATACTAATATTGATATCAGACTAACGTCTATGGTGCGGCGTTCATACGCGGTCGTACTAGACACCAAGAGACAAGACACAAAATTTGCATATCTCGTACTTGTACCTGTACAGATTAAAGATACGGATAGACACATGGAGAGGTGATGTTCCACTCTAAGTTATTGGAGTCCGTGCTGTGAGAAACAAAATAAACTACAGAGAGAGCCACGATACACATAAAATCACAAATAGATACAGCCACGACACGTACAGGAACAGACGGAGAGGACGCGGTTGTACAGAAATTTAGTATTGATAGCGTACCAGGTATCAATCTGCGGCAACGCGAGGAGAGCAACCCGAACTGCTTGCGTACGTACTGGTGTCAAATATTTCAAATTTAAATCATCAGGGTCCAAGTAAACCGTGCGAGCCCTGCGCAAGGCTCATCCCGTGCACTCCCCCGAGACTTGATGGGGACCACAACGCGTGTGTCGATATTTTATACGAGTATATTTCGGGCGTGATCGATTGAGTGCCGGTCGAAAATTGAGAACATCTTATATACATGGGAAAAACAGACAGACAGACAGACAAACAGACAGCTATTAATAGTAGTTACAGCAGTACTGCTGTAGTACATGGTGCCTATAATGATAGGAAGCAAGAAAGCTGGTGCAGCCTGGATTTCTTACTTGGAGAGGAGTGCGTTCCACACCTACTTCAGCATTGAGACCGCTGAATTAATTGATTACTCGTGAATTACAGCCCGCATT
This sequence comes from Postelsia palmaeformis, assembly GCA_037834295.1. NCBI lineage: Eukaryota > Phaeophyceae > Laminariales > Laminariaceae > Postelsia > Postelsia palmaeformis. Next base: position 3,199 of record JBBMHQ010080576.1, on the reverse strand, counting down.
TCTTACAGCTCGTTTTCTCTTCAGGTGTCCTGTACTGCAAACCAGATTCGTATAGAAATATCATACCTCGACAAAAATGAAGAACGTCGAAGCTCTGCTTCAGTGGCAGTGTTGTCGAGCCGGTTTCTCAATGAGCGGTGTGGGGTGCCAAGTGTGTGGGGCCCTTCGGTTCGTCTCCCCGCCTATTAATAGCTAGCGGGGTCAGGTCTGTTCTCCGGCAGGTAGGTTCGGTATTATCCCAAGAAACGAAAAAAATTGGCAATTGCGAGGAAATTATCCGCGCGGTTTACTCCGATTATCCCACTCTTGCGGCTTCCTGCTGCATAATACTGTACCATGTCCCGGTTACATAGCAGTACTGGTATACCGGCATACCAGTAGGAGATAACAAGCGTAGTATATCACCATAATAATGGACCAGATCATAGATACCAGGTACAACGTACTTTAGTTAAAATGAAGCACGATCAGTAGTATTAATAGGCGGGTAAATTATCAGCCGCCAGTATTACTCCGAATACGAAAAATACGGACCGGCTGATGTCTTGTTACTTGACGCTGGCACGCTGGCTACGTACCTGGGCCAGTTGGCCGTAGGCAATGTACTTACCAGGGTACACATCTATACCACAGGCAGTACACGTCATTTCGTTGTCGGTGGTAGGTGTGTCACAAGTAGAAGTATCAGAAATCCTGAAACAGTAGCCTCGCACGATAAATGCCACGGCGCCATACCAGTGGGTGGAAAAATTAGTGTCGGATGTCGTACCGACAGTTTCCATACATCGAAATGAAAACTATCGAACCCTATATGGCATCGAACGCATTACGACGCCAATCAAATGGTCAAATATCGTACTCTCGACATGTGGTGTCAAACGCGTTTTATCTGCTCGCCATCCGCTGGTATACTTGTCCAGATGGGCCGAATCTGAGCAAAACGTTTCAAGCAAAAATATCAACTACTGAAATCGTATCGGCGTGGTTTTCACTTATCCAGCCAGACTGCTGGCTACAAGCTGCGATCCCACAAGGTCCGCCGTCTGCAGTATGCTCCACGTTTTACAAGCATTTTTGTCCGCGGGAGATGGGCAAAAGTCAGCAAAGGGAAAGGACGTTGCCTGGTTCCTGGTGCGATCAAACGACGTAGCCTGTTCCCATTAGTAGTGGTGACCGTCTCAGCTCCTATCATACATGCACCACGCCATCGACCGCGTCTTTATCTTCGTGCACATGGTGCGCGCATTGTGTCTGGTGGACGTGTTTGTTATCGTGACGAGAAAAAGGGTGGTCGCGGTCGAAGTACCTGTCATAGGTGAAATAATCCAGAGTATATACAAAGTAACGAATACAACAACCAACTCAAAAAGGTCGACATCCCTTGTGGATCATGGACTTATGGATGCGCATCGTGAAGATACAACACGGGTCTGGTTGTGAGAACGTGGCTGGACGTGGATCTCAGACACCAGTATCATCATCGGTTTCGCTGCTTCCGTGTACAGCAATGCACTCCTGTGCGTGCATCTGTGTTCAGCTTGCACGTCCGACCCAAGCTTTGGTTAATGGTTCAAATTTGCACTGCACCGACGAGTCGGGCGCTAAGCACTTCCATGGCTACTCCTCTTATATAAGTTAGGTTCCTCTTGAAATGCCCCGTTTTGTGCCCTCGCTACACCGGGTACAAAAACTTTTTCGAATACCGCTCGATAAAAGTTGGGTTCCTCTTGAAATGCATCGCTTTGTGCCCGAATATCGCGATATGCCATATTAATGTTTATCGACGATTAATTGCGATAATAATATATATGAGGTCGTAACGCACATTTCTTGGCGAGATCTACAACACCGGTGGTAAGCTCTACTGGCAAGAACGGAAGCAGAGCTCTCCTCCCTCCTCGATACACTCTCCGTTCTCCTTTCTATTCGGAACACGCCGCTATATTTTTTGCTGGAATTGCAAAGACAACGCCATCACAAGAAAAGGAAACAAAGAAAAAGATGCAAAAAAGTCAAAAACAGCAGGCCCCGAGTGAGAATGAAGACGCAAAGAGGCAAAAGATTGATTTGATTAATGAGGACAGAGGAGTCTTTGGCCCACAACTAATGCCTGGCACCAGATGAAGGAACGAATATATTGAAATTTTTGTTGGTTGAACGTGCTGCTGGATACAAGAAAAGTTGATCCAACCAACCCCAACCCTACTCCTGACCCCAACTATAGTCCAGGCTCGGGCTCGACCCGAGCGCAACTTTGCTGCGCGTCGTGGACCCTCTGAAAACAAGATGTGCGGACCATCACAAGAATGGGCAACATTTTTGTTGCTTCATCCGGTACGTTTCGTGCGGCAAGATCACGGCAACAGCGACTACGAACACTGCTGCTTCGATAAGACACCCACCCTACCGACTATCGATACATTTGTTGCTCCGTTTGGAAAAGACAAAATCAAGAGCAAGAGGCAGAGGAGGTCTCAACCTGCGAACGGGCATCCTCACAGATCAGAAGAAACAAATCGCGTGTATCAAATGTCAGACACCAACGAGAGCAGCGAACGATACAGAAATTTTGAGGTCGAAAAACGTGCGTGGAGAAAGAAGTGGACAGCTGAACCTGTCGTGCAGTTCACATCCCGATTTCGTGACCCGGATATTTCGGGCAGAAAGATCCCTGACGAATGCCTTCATAAGGATCTACTGTAGCAGATAGATAATGTGCGCTACCGGGTAGGATCTGTATGCCTCGGCTCTTACGCACATTTTGAACCCTTCGCGGCCTGTACGAGTATTATTTCAGTTCTTACACAACATCTCACAAACCCGAACGTATATTAATATTATAGGAATAAATGGTGGGACCTACTATTCAATAGATGATCTAAAACGTAATCGGTGATATGACGACCTCAGGAAGCGTGATTTGGCAGATACTTGGTAAACAATACCGGGCATACGTAACAGGTACAATACTGGCCAAAGAAAATATGCTTATGGCTGAACTTTTGATAAACGATAATGAAACTGGTTTGAATTTGAAAGGACCCATCTCATCAAGAACCTTTCGGTTTTTTCGACTCGATTTTTTATTTTTCCCAGTTAATAAGCATCTGATTGGCCGAAAGGTGGAACACCGAGCGGGCGTTCTCAAGGCAAATTTGAAAAAATCAGTTCAAGACACAAGTCGTCTGAGGACTTTTTT
>JBBMHQ010080565.1:629-11701 GCA_037834295.1 Postelsia palmaeformis | reverse complement strand
TCGAGCATCTGTGCTCACAGCGGTTGTCGTGATGCGTACAGCAAGCAGCATGGTGGCATGGAAGAAGCTCGGTGTTTGTATCCTTTGAAAGTTGAGATGCGTTCTGCGTCGGAATAATGCTCGGTGCGTGTCGGCCAACGAAACAGAGAGCCAACACTTACCGCAACTTTTGGTGAAATCCTGACTTCGCTGAAGTACTTTTTTGCCTTATTTTTCAGAAATTTACCTAAAAAAATTACCTCGGGAGAGTTTTTGGAGGTGTAAAAGTGAAAGTGAAGAAAAACGCAAACACTTGACTATCTTCCAAAATTTGACGCTCAACCCTTTCAGGACTGTGGCCTTGTTTTGAGCTTAACTACTCAAAATTTGACTAGCTTGTCCCCCGAACGAGACTGCTTCACTTGAGGGTTAAACTCGCTCGGCTTGTCGCATGTAGTAGTTCGATTTTTTAAAATAATATTGTGAAAACAAAAGTGGGATCGAGTTTTTTTGTAAATGGCTCTGGCGCTGCTCGAAGATGCTCCGCTCCCTGCTTTCGCGCTCTTCGCGACGGCGCGTCCGGCAGTGTTCCCCCGCATGACGTTTTTTGCTGAGACAGGTAGGGTGGGTGCGCACCCTGTCCGGCTGATTTGCTCGTCGTCGAGCGTCCCAGTAGAATGGCTCTGAGCGGGCGGGATCCCTTTTGGTAAGACCGCCGTCCTGATTTTGGGGTGAACTACGTGGAATTTGAGTGGTTTGTCCCCAACACGGGACACCAGTCCTAGGAGGGTTAATACGGTCAATACGATCTAGTGCACGGTGGAGCACTTGATGGTATATGACACCCCCTTCTGACTGAAGGTAGCAGTCTGCCGGGCGCACTCATCGACTTCGTTGGCTGGCATCAGGAGATCGAGCAACGCCCAGGTCATTCCCTGCCTACATGGCAGGTGCTTTTGGTGACCCACCCCGTGGTGTCAGGCTCTCAGATGGCACCGTGACCGTATTGATATCAATTTTATCAGCCGCTGGATCGACGTCAGACAGTGGCCCTCGCCCAACAACCGATGTGTCAACGTGCTACAGTAACATGTAGCTCGAACGATGACCGGTTAGGCGTTGATCCAGCAGCTCGTCACAGGCCAAACCGGTCATCGTTCTGGCGATAGGATGCCCCTTGGACACATGGCCTTGTCGAGCCAAGGCGACTGTCTACTGGTGGCCCAGCAGTTGATCACAGGCCAAATTGATATCAGCACGGTCACGGTGTCGTCTGAGCCTAACAGGCCGGGGTCATTCGATGCACATGGTACGTCGGCAGGGCAGATATATGTTTGGGATGGGTGTGTCTCAGATTCGTCCCGGGTCTGCAGCAAGCTCCTCCTCTTGTAGGGTGTAGCGTGTAGGGCACGCCAGGTATGATCGGTAATCGTCGGCACGGGAGGCCGAGAGTGAGTGATCATGAGACGAGACGAGACACAATCCCATGTCACATCGACGATCGTGACAGCTGTCGCCGGGAACTACTTGATGACGGAGGAGGGCGATCCCCGCCCCAAGTAAGGACAGATCTACCGAGATAGGTGGCCACTTCATAGTACAAGATTTAATATCTACGATATGTGGCGAAATGATATCTTCTGTTCATGCACGATCTTGCGTGGCAGGTGTTGCAAAACTGACTGGAAGAACAGCCTGGGACACACAGAAGGCGGCGCGTCTCCTCGGCCGGAGTATTTTATGTCCGTGATGTAGACCATATGACCCGTTTTCATCCGGCCGGACAACGTAAACACCAGTGGGGGGGGGGGGTGCAACGATTCTGACAAGGAGCAAGTACTCCCAGCATATGCTGTATGTAGCAGCAGTACCAAAGCGTGGGTACAAAGACCTCCCCAGTCAAGGGAAAAAGACACCGTCGGCCAGAAATGTTTCCGCCCAAAAAGACCCACCCCTCTCTTACCTGGTAGTTCGCATTGTCCCGAGCAAAGTTCTTCAACCTTCTTCGGAGTATTGTTTGTGCGTGAGATTATTGGGCTCCTCCTGCGAGTATTAAATAGGAGCTCAGAGAATAGTAAGGCACCGCCCCTGAAAGGCATTGCTCGGACTATAAGGCACCGCACCCGAAAGGGATTGCTCGGATTGTGCATTCCTCGTGAAGGCTACGTATCTACGGCTGCCCCCTGGTTGCTAAATGCCAGGGTCAGCTCGCCGTTCCACTCTGGAAGGGGGGATTTCGATCGAAGTACCGGTATCGTGGTGGCCTGTGCTGCAGAACCCTAGACTCTTTAGAACCCGAGACTCGTTACGATGAAACCCCGATGCTTTTGTTATGCTGTGTACTACTATTAACAGGTATAAACAGTAGCCCCTGCTTTAGAAGAGTGTAGCCGCTACGGTGAAACCTCGGTGATTTCCTCATGGCAGTAGTAGCCCCTGCTCCAGAAGCCTAGAGCCAAAGCCGTGAAACCCCGCTGCCTTTGGCATGGTAGTAGCCCTTGCTGTAAAATCCTGAAGGCGACACGTTGAAACTCCAGGGTTTGTCTTTGCGTTACGTTGAAACTCCAGGGTTTTGTCTTTGCGTTGTTGTAGCCCCTACTGCCAACACCTGAATTCGTCACGTTGAAACCCTGGTCGTGGTTTCATGGTAGCCTCTGCTGCGGAAAGCCTAAAACCAGCACTGCTGTGAAAACCCGGTGCTTTGTCCACAGCCTTTGCTTGTCCAGCTGATTGAGTGACCCCTCCGGCGAAAAACCTAGACCCAGCAACATGAACACCCGGTGCTCTGTTGTGCGCAGGTTTTACTTGTCCAGCTGAAAGAGAGAGGGTCCGCCGGAGGAGGGGGACGGTCTTCGTCTTCGTCGGAACAGCAACCGCCGCAGCAGGCACCATCCGCGCAGTGCTTGAGGCACCTCGTTGCCATATCGAAGGGGGGGGTAGGGGAGCCGGAGGCCGTCTACTCGTATGCGGAGGTGTGTATGTGGGTGTGGTTGCGATGGGTGTGCGTGCATGTGTGCGGTTGGTGGTGAGTTGGTGAGTGTTGTTTTTACGCAGCGAAACGCTGTGCCCGTGACCGTGTTGACCGTTTATTGTGACCGTGACCGTTGTGTCCGTGATCGTTGTGCCCGTGACCGTGTTGTCCGTAGACGCCGCGTCCGTGACCGTCGTATCCGTAACCCAGCTCCCACAACCGTTGTGTCCGTGACCGTTGTGTCCGTGGCCGCTGTGTCCGTAGCCGTTGTGTTCGTGGCTGTTGTGTCCGTGACTGTTGTGCCCGTGACCGTTGGGTCCGTGACCGGTGTATCCATAACCGCTGTGTCCGTGACCGTTGTGTCTCCATCCACTGTGTCTATGACCATCATGTGTCTACAGGTGTTCGGCGCAAGCGACGAAGCGGGCGGCGGGACGGGACCCCCGCCCCCCCCCTCCCCCTCTGCGGTAGGCTCCGTCCAGGCCACCGCGGGCGTCGGCAGCAGCAGCACCATCGGTGCCGCGAGCAACACCCCGCCGCAGGCGTTATCGACGGCGGGGGGGTCGGGGGGGGGGGGATGGGGGGCGAGGAGGCAGCCGAGGAGTGCGTGATCTGCCTCACGGACCCGAAAAATACGGTGCTCCTGCCCTGCCGACATCTCTGCGTGTGCGCGGACTGCTTCCGGCATGTGGACAAGTGCCCTGTCTGCCGCTCGGCGTTCGACAACTATATCGTGCTTTCTGGGCCGTCGCAGCCGGAGGGCGTGGGGGCGTCGGCTGAAGCCTCGTCGATAGGCGCCCCCGCTGGGGCAGCGGCAGCGGCAGCGGGGGCGGGGGTGGGGGCGTCTACCAATGTACCCCCGGCCGGTTACGCCTCCACTACGACAACCGCTAGGGCTGTCGGTCCCCGTCGGGTGGCCGTGGTGGCGTCGTCGGGAAGGGCCGGGGGGGTAGGAGGGGCTGTGGGGGAAAGCGTGTTTCTAGCTGGTGCGGCAGGGGCGGCTTCCCCAGAGGGGACGGTGGGCGGTGGCCTCCGGGATAGGGGTGGGTTGCGGGCGGATCGGCCTGCCGAGGCCAGCAGTGTGGCTCCGGCGCGAAGGGATATATTTGCGGTGTCTCGAGTGAGAGTGGCAGAGCGGGAGGAATAGGTGATGGGGTTCTCATAGGGGATATGGAGACCCTAATCGCAATATCTCCTTGCAGAAATACTCGTACAAGACCACTGCTGTCTGATTGGTCGAACTCGAGCCCGGCCGGCCGTGTGGCCAGCCATCTTGTTTCGGGAATCGCCATTGAAACACGCGGCGGAATGTGTTGCGTGAGGTTGCTTGCAAGGTGGTGTTGCAATTAGGAGCTTCCATAGAGGGTGGGGTCAACCATGACCTGAACAGGTGCTGGCTTGAGGGGGAAGGGGAGGGGAGGGGGGAGGGATTAGCGATTACCTCCGTCCGTCCTGCTGACTGTTTTCACTCACGAATTCGCCGTTGTGGTTTTGTGTTGCAGTACTGCCTGTCGATGCGTGTATGCAAATTGCACATTTTTACACACGTACGTATACGGTACCTGTTATACGGTACCTGATACCTGTTATACGGTATACGGTACCTGTTATACGGTATACGGTACCTGTTATACGGTATACGGTACCTGTTATACGGTACACGGTACCTGTTATACGGTATACGGTACCTGTTATACGGTGTGCGGTATACGGTATGTACAGCAGTTGATTGCAAAGACGTCGATCGGGTTCAGTTTCCTGGCACTCGCTGTCCGCTTTACCTCCCGTCTGGATGGGATGCAAAGGTGCCATACAAGTGGCCCGGTCTTTTTTTGGCGCGTCGAGGTCTCTTTTGGCCTCATTATACTGGTTTTATTATATTAGTTAGTAAGGGGCGGTCAGTCAAGAGGTCCAGGAGCGGTCTCCTCGCGTATAGATAGCACCTTCGATGGTGTGCGGCTTTGATTTTGAATATGTTCTGTGCAATTTCTTACGCACGGAACAACGCAAACTACTGTAAAAGGGTTGATATTGCGTGCGTAGCTATGATACCAGGCACCAGGTATCTTCGTTAGTGAGTGCTGAAGGCACCAAGCGAGGCTTAGTTTCTTAGTTCGTCGCCACCAAAACGCGCAGGCTATAACTGGCTAATACATGGGATTCAGCATGACAGCCGACCCTAAAGCACCGTTGCTTCCTCGGTCGACTTCGATTTTTTTTTGTTTTTTTGTTGTCGTGAGGAAACGAGCCTCCAATTCTTGAGAGCGGCCACAGCAGCAGCAGCCTGGTAGCACGAGTACTATACATGTTGGCTGAGGTCGACGGGGGCTTGGTTTGGTCGCGCTCTCCGAAGAGTGGAGGCCAGAGGACTCGGGGTTTCCCTGCTGAAGGGAGGGGGGGGGAAAGGGGGGCTGTGCGCAGTACGGTGGGCGTGTTCCAAAGGCTATACTTGGTATATAGGGTAGTGATAGTGGTCCCTTCATAGTGAGTCCTTGTTGAGTAGTAAATAGTGCCGGTTGCACGCTCTAGTAGTGCCTGTGGAATCGCTTGGCACATTTGGGATTCACCAGTATGGTAGTGTCCGGAGTAGTGCCGGTTACCACTGCTGGTGCCGGTTACCGCTGCTGGTTACCGCTGCTGGTTACCGCTGCTGGTGCTGGTTACCGCTGCTGGTTACCGCTATAGTGCCGGTATTGTTGGCCGACGCTGCTGGTTACCGCTATAATGCCGGTATTGTTGGCCGACGCATACCGGCACTACTATAGAGGGGCCACTGCTCTTTGTATACCTCGCCTTGCCCGGCCGGCCGGCTGGCTCCTCCCGTGACTCGCGGGACTTTGGTTTTCCATGTTGTGTTACTCGCTCGTAGTGGTTTATATTTTTACGGAGGAGAGGGACACGTCATCTATGAGTAAGCATGACCACACGACCAGGGCGCCCCGTAAACCTTGCACCTTGCTACTCCTGACCTCCCGTGGTTTGCTTGGTTGCCTTCCAGCGCTCTTCTTCTCCGAAGCGGTACGAGTGTACTCTGAAACAGCGGGACTAGGGCGTGAGAGAGAGAGGCGATTTAGTTTTCTCTCAATGTAATAATCAAACACGTGTCAAGCTAAAATAATTTAGATGTATACTCGGACGCCAGCCGGTATTTTTTTTTGCCAAAACATCTTCACCGAAACACCCCGCGGAGCCGCGCGACCGCCCCTTCTGCCGAGCTCGAGCCCCCGAAAGGGTTGCAGTGATACTATAATACTAGTGTTATACTGTAGGATGGTCGGAGTCGGGTTGGGTGTGGGCCAACTACTGCAGCAATAATAACAACAAATAAATGAGTGTGGTCCACCTCCTATAACAATGGTGAATAAAAATAATAAAAAAAGAAGCATGAACTCGCGCAACAAACATGTTACACCACGCTGCCGTTTGATTGGTCGAGGTTGTATAATAGCCTTTCGGCCGGCTGTTTTTGTTTTTTAACGCCAGCCCCGCCGACCTCGAGCGCCGCTTTTTGCGGTTATGCTATCTGGCAGTGCGAGTACGTGTAGGGTTTGTTGGGTGGTGGTGATTTTTATCGAGTTGGTTGGGTCTCTGGGCTGACAATAAATGAGTTGCACTCTGCTTTATTTAAATTTTACAAGGTGAGGTTGCGTATAATATTTGAGCTTTGCCACAATAATAATTTGCATGTTATTGTAATATAGATGTCGGTCGACGACACCTTTTTGTGGGCACCCGTCGAGCTGTAGACGATCGTCATATTTCCAATGGACTAAAAAACCCGACCCGACCCGACCCGACCCGTGAGATTTGCCAAACTGTTGACCGAACCTGACCCGGCCCGCGAGATTTGGAAACCTGTTCACCTGACCCGACCCGACCCGTGGTATTTAGAACTTCTACCTGATGACTCTACCCGACCCGACCCGCGACATTTCGAGTACCTCCTGGCCCAACCCGCGGGCCCGGGTCATGACCCGCGAACAGCCCTGAAAAGAGTAGGCTTAGCAATCTGGGAGAAGGGGTCTTTGGGGATGTTTTTGACTTGAAAATCGAGGAGCGCAGTCTGCACGTCGGAATCGTCGCTCGCAATTAAGAAAATTCCTGGTTTGATGCAAACGCGGCGCAGCCAGCTGCGTTTATGGCCAGTTTTGGCCCGTTTTGGCTGCAGTTCGGGGCCAGGGCTGGGGTTAGGGTTAGGGTCAGGGTTAGGGTTATAAAAGAGAGTCAGGGGTTGGGTTGGGTCTTCGCCTGTACCCTCATCCCAACAGCAACCTAAAACCCTGAACAGCCTGCCAACCGAAAGAAGATCCTTTCTCCTAGATTGCAGTGGGACCATCTCGCACAGAGATCATCGATTCTGAGTCATTCTTTCAGCCGACTTCTACAAACAACATACTCTCGTAGCGTAGTAGCATTATTACGAGTAGTACTCTGTAGTAGTATTAATCAGTAGTATCAACAATATGACGGGGGGTCTATACAGCAGTAGTATTAAATAGGACCTACGGTACACACGAAAACCTATATTATTCGCTATTTTCACTGACAATATTTGGTCCTATTTACTATTATAATTCGATGAAAATCGACGAGCAGTGGGATTGCTGAACTTTATGCGCCATAAAAAATAAAGGCACGTACCGGGGGGGAGAAGGGTAGACACCTGTGACCGCGGCTTGTCCAGAAGGGCGTCGAGGGTAACACCTCCTACGAACTAGGTTGGAAGATAAAAGTGATGATTAAAAACAAAAATAAATAAATAAGTAAAAATAATCCCCGCAATATTTGTAAGAAGGTGGTCTTTTTTACCAGGTATATTGTACCAGGTATGATTTTGCTCATGTTTCCGAGTGCGACCCGTATAATCCGAAAGGATCTAGCGCGTCTTTCCTGGGTTGAATACGCGCTATGCAGTTCCTGTCGAACCCTTATAACGGTCGAGCAACGGTACCTGAGGAAGTGGATGATGGATTTAGGTCGCGATCTTTCTCTTCTTCCCGCCCCCCTCCCGCCCGCTACTTTATACCGCCGCTAAAAAGTGCTGAAACCCACTTGCAGTACCGCAAACAAAAGGCTATACTGCTGTGACAAAGCCCTGGAGATAACACAGCAGTGCGGCAGCTACTTGGAGGGATGCGCACTGCTAACGGGGTACGGGTACTACGAGATCAATGGCCAAGCGCTGTGCATGGGTGCAAGCGCGCAGTTCCCTCGCTGGCTTGCGGTAGCAACAGCCCAAGAGAGCGCTGTATAATTTCCAGATCTATACTTGCTCACAAATCACCCCAACACCTTGAAGTACGACATCGTTCTCACGGCTCGACAACACCCCCGCCACCGGCATCAAGTTGGACACCGCACGTCTCCCGAACCTCCCCGTCGCGTGATCTCCTCCTCGGTGGTGCGCGTCGGTTCTTGAGCGGCCCGGGCACACGCGAAGGCGGCGGCGGCGACGAACGGGAGAGGTTTGTCGTGACCGGTTCGCTGCTGGAGGCGAGGAGAGCCGGAGCTGACTCCCCCTTGCCTGGACAATTCCTTGCGATCTCCCACGTGTTTGGACCCGACGCTGTGGCTGCGTTTGCGACCCACGCTGGAGACAACAACCCCATCCACTTAGACCAAGAGTACGCGAGACACGCTGGGTAAGAGACGGGCTGCGATATACAATGTGTTGTTGTTGTCGCTACTGCTACTGCTGCTGCTGCTACTGCTGCTATGCTGCTGCTGCTGCTGCTGCTGCTGCTAGAAAAAGCTGTCTAAATTGTTTCTACTACTGAGTTTTTAATACTGCTGTAATATTTTTAGTACAAGCACAACGGGCATAAAACGAGGTGACCATGTCTGTGTGTGTTCTTCACATTATGCTGTCCTAGAAGGACTACTCGTCGACATCCAGCATTCCCAGTGTCCGTGCTGATTCTTCACACCCTAGAGAGATACAAGCTCTGTGGTCACAAACTACGACACAGAGAAAACACATCGTAATGCATTAGCCTACGCAATACCAAGCCCCCGCACTGGGTACGACAAGCACGACATGCATACATACGCCAGCAACCAAAATACATCGTAAAGAGAGAAACAACGAAAGAAACCTAAACAAAATAAACACGAAAAAAAAGGGGAGCCACAGCTCGGAAGATAGAAACGAACGCCAAAATGGACATGCAAGGAGGAAAGAAAGAAAGGACAAAATAGGGAAAACACCCCGGAAAAAACAGTACCAGTGTCTGAGCTGCCGCAGATCATGTTTTATTTTTGTATCAATGTCATGATGGAGGCGGGCTGTTGGCACGCTGACACTCTGCCATTGCTTCGGTGCTGAGCTCAGCAGGTGGATATTGAGCTAATAAACGACTCGGGTGTACGTAGACCCGAGATCGGTGTGACCCTCCTGTGCCTGGTGCAAGTCGTCTATCTATACTATTCACGGACTGCGTCGCGCTGGCACTCTGCCATTGTTTCGGTGCTGAGCTCAGCAGGTGGAGATTGAGCTAATGAACGACTCGGGTGTACGTAGGCCCGAGATCGGTGTGGCCCTCCTGTGCCTGGTACAAGTCGTCTATCTATACTATTTACGGACCGCGTCGTACCACCTGTGAGAGCTACAGTATAAGAGCTCCGAGCCTACTTCTCTACTCTGTATACCATGCATGCCCGAGTAGTCTACGCGCGCTTGTAGGCCGGAGAGATGTGTTGCATGCAACTTTTGATCATGATTCCACGCATACGTTACTTTGTAAACACGGGGGGGTACAGGTCGTATGTGCTGCGAGTTGTACCCTGCCTGTGAGAATGCCTGCAGGTAGTTAGCTGCCTAATAATACTACTCCAAGCATCGGCTATTGAAATGCGGTGGTATTTAACTTCATTCACCTCAGAGCGACTCCCCAACATATCCCACTCTAATCTCAAGTAGGTCGCAGTTGCGCAGAGCAGACATGCCAGGATACGTGTCAAGCATGTCAAGCATGTCAAGGATGTCAAGGAAGGCAAAACGTGCGCTGTAAAGGGTGAGGGCCGGAGTGTTCCGCACTAAAACCTAGTAGCTTGGTGTCAGTCACGACATGTCGAGGCAAAGTTGCTGTCTGTCAAGGGGTGAAAGTGCTGTCTCCCTACATCTTGGGTGCAGGGGCTCCGGGTCAACACCCGTATCCGAGTTACGACTCTATAAGAGGGAGAGAAAATAAAAGCGAAGACAGGGAGTGGGATGGAAAGAGTAAACAAAAAGAGAGCACTTCAGCCTTTTCCCATTTTTGACGAACCTGGGCTAAGGCCTACCAAGGTATACTCTTATATCCGGCCCTCGAAGGGAAAAGGGCCAATCCCTACAATTGCCCATCTCCGCGTTTGTATATAGCAAGAAAGTAGAAGAGTCTGATATTAATACTTGAAGTATCTTGTCCAAGGAACGCGGAAGGAAAATCCCCCATTCAGTGGATAAGCTGGGAATCGAGTGACATACGTTTTCTAAAACGCCCCCACCTCCCCCCATTATTTATAGGTTGGGTTGGCGTCGGTTGGCAATGACACTGTAAAACATGCCGTTCACTACGTGAGGTAGACAACCAGGGTACCGTTTTTTTGTTTTTTTTGGCGGTCGCCCACAACTGGTCGTCGAGTTAGATCATTTGTGCGAGGTAAAAAACCTTTTCTCCGCACAAGGGAATTGCTCGTATCACGTTGTGTTGATGGTAAGGTACCCAAGAGGCGGTTTCAAAGTACTCCCATTACTGCCTCCGGAGGTGGATACACCGAAAATTAAATCAACTCATTGACGCTGTCGTCCATATGCAAGTCCGCCTCACAAGCGGTTCTTAGTTGGATCCAGCTCACCCTTCATGCGACTCGCCGGACACCTCACGGTTCTTCGCGCTTGGTGCAACCAATGTCGGCCTGGTCGGTGAAAACCCGATATGCTCCATCCCGGCATTGCAGGGATGCGAGGGTCTATGGCCATATGATTACGGTCATGCATGATATCGAGTTCATCTCTCCTCTCGAGTACACCACCCCCCCTCTACAGGGATGCGTGGTCGAATGGCTCCGAAGGCAAACGACAAATGAGTGGGGGGGGGAGGGGGGGGGGGGGGGGGGGGGGGGGGGGGGGGGGGGGGGGGGG
>JBBMHQ010080554.1:0-11703 GCA_037834295.1 Postelsia palmaeformis | reverse complement strand
CTACCCACGCAACGAAGGCGCTCTCAGCAATTGGTACCTTTTTATATTTTCAAATAAAGTCTCACCACGGTGGGATTCGAACTTGGGTACCAATACCAATGGTCGTCTGTGCATCTGTGCAATCTGTGCATGTGGATGCACCCTACTGCTGTTTGCGCTGCTCCTGCTGAGTGCACCTGCGCTTGCGATCGGGTTGCTGGCCGCTACCATACCCGCCGGGCGCCTCTGCAAAGCCTCTGGATTCCTCAGACTATTAAACACGGCGTGTAAGCACTGCTGCACTGCGCTGCACTGCACCTGCACCTGCACTCCACCTGCACTGCACCTGCACTGACTGCACTTGCACTTGAACTCGCACTCGAGTTGCTTGCTGTAAGTGCCATAATTCCCGTCCTGCGCCGCTGCAAAGCCAAGGCCTTCCAGATCTTGATCTGCCTCACCCACAGAGTAATAGCTACGGAGGACAATAGTAAATACTCGAGTACGGAGTAGGACCGAAGGTACACACAAGAAATTATGTTTTACCCACTATTAACCTAAATATTTGGTCCTATTTACTATGGTCTCCCATCATGCTGCTTGTACCTCGAACAGATCTGGAGGTTACGACGTATGCACTCGTAGATCATGCATATCCTACACGCCATCACGTGGAGTGTGCACATCAAAGATCACACCAATCGTACCAGATAATAAGGTTACTGCCAAACCTGAACACGCACCCTGTAGATCGCGCGTATACGGTACATCAGCAGATCTCTGCCGCGGAATTATACCTGGTACATGCATAACACGCATGTGCAGATCGATCAGATCCGTAGATCAGCCCCATGGAACCTTGCGCAGATGACGCAGATCCGTGAGTGTTAGTGCTGTAACTACTCAAGGCATGATACGGGTTTTGTACGTGCTATTTATCCTCAACACGTCACAATTGGCACGACCTCTGGCGACGCCAGCGGGGGCGGTTCTAAGGCCCGTGGGCTCGTACGTGACACGTCCGCCACCCACCCGCAACGCTCCCCTTATGATGACTACAGCACAAACTAATGTTACACACCTGGAAAAGAACGAAAACATAAAAAACATACCTAGTGCCTGGTAGAAAACAAAGAAGAACAACCGAAACGCACGAAAACTAAAGCACAGAAACTCAAAGGGGGGGCTCGGACCACTGTTCCGGCCTACAGGGCTCAGCGTTCTACCTCTGACCCAAAGTGAGGGCAACGAATCCCTCGGGGGGAGGATAACATTGATATCTCATCCCCGGAAAAAAACACATTTGATACACCTGGAAACCAAAACCAGAAGATGGGACACAATACAGTCCCCGGGAGCAAACCGCCTCCTAAAATTACTGGAAACCCCGTGATCCCGGGGAAATCCCCCCCCATCCCGAGGATCGAACGACTCTTCCCCGGGAGAGCACCTTTCGACGCCCCCCACTCGCCGAGTTTCACGGCAATGCCCCTTATTTCGCAAAGGACACCGAGAGCTGCTGTGTGGTCACGATTTACGTACTGCGGGCGGGGCACCACGCCGGGGCCGAGGGGGGTCGGGTGGCGCTCGGGAGAGCCGGTGTTCCGTGGGGCATGTTCAGAACAGGCTCAGCTCTGAAACAGCGGTATTACATGATTCGTGTCTGTATACGTATGCACAGCAGGACTGCGAACATGATTCGTGTCTGTTTTCAAGTATCATACACGGGGTTCACCAATACCTACGTACATATTTCCCTTTTTTTACTAACAATATTCGGTCCTCTTCACTATAGTCCCCCGTCATGGGCACGTAAGGACAGTTGGTACTACAAGGGCAGTAGTATGTTGATATTTGACCGTTCCAGGACTAAATCCTTGTGCGTGGTACCGCTCTGTCTACGCTAGAGATGTAAGGATAGATTTACGTTTCATAGTTGACCCTTTTAGGAGCGCAGTCCTGTTTTGAGGACAAACTACTTCAATTTGTATTGGTTTGTCCCCGAAACCGGACTGCAGTCCTACTGCCTTAAGAAGGGTTGAGGGAAACGTACACGTGCCGCGATAGGCGTATCACTCTTTTTGGCCGAAACAAACCTGGCTGATGGGGCTTCCTCCCTGATTGAGAGGGACTACTTGACATGAACATACTGCAGTTATTTTCTTCACGTTTTTTAATGTTAACTCACCAGGTATTGTGCACAGTAGTAGCCCTAACCATGGCTTCGACCCACGAAAAAACGTGATTTGTAACAAACAAAACACCCAGAAGCTTGAGATTCCCAACTGAGGAACCGACTACCCAACCGTACAGTTATACTTCTGACTTTTTCCGATTTGAACTTGTTTGTAGTGGCCTTAAGCTCGTTTTTGATCTACGAAAAAACGTGATTTGAAGGGGGGTAAAACATCCAAAAACTTATCAACTGAAGAACTACTGTAACTGCCCAACCATAACTATTTGTTTCACTTTTTTTTTAATACTGACCTACGGGGTAGGCCATGGGATTGATTGCTCGTCTTGGGTTTGAGCGTCCACTTTTTATGAACCCCTTCAGAACTGCAGTCCCGAATTGGGGACTAAACGATCAAATTGTGAAGAAAACCACACGGTGAGCCTTGACTAGGCCTACCACTCGGCAGCGGGCAATATCGTGTACCTCTGCTGTTCTCGGCGCAACGATGCACGTCAAGCTGAGGCACTCGAAAGTGAGCATCTCTCCTGTACCCTTGCCTCTATAGCAGATAAACGTCGCTAGAGGCCATGAATGTTAAAAGGTGAATTCCGTCGGTCGACAACAAAACTCATATTTCTTGATTTCTGTACTTTACTCAGAAATATTATGCGTAGTTTGCCACCAAAGCGGAACAGTTTGCCCTAAAAGGGTCAAATCCTTCTGGGGGGGGCGATGATACGTACAGAGTTCCTCGAGGTGGGGAGCCTCAGAAAATTATGTAACATGGTGCACATGATGCATAGGCTCTCACTGCGAGCATAGGCTTTACAAATCAACACATCACAACATGCGGCTGATTTATCAGGCATGATTTATACCAGGGACAAGCCTCACTCAGACAACCCACCGGCAGTATTCGCACGCTTTTTTATGCAATCACGCCGAATCCATATAGCCAGCCACAGGAGGACATCATGGCCTCTCTACATGCCAAACCCACACCCAGTCACAGGAGCTGACTGCCTCTCGACACGCCAAAACGATTTTTCGCACGCAACGATTCACCCAGTCACCGCACATGTATCTACCCCCCCCCCCCTCCCCGTTATCATTGTTGTATCTCCGTCTGCATCCTCCCTCCCTCGCCGCCTTTTTTTTTTTTTTTCGCCTCCTTACTCCACTTGTTGAGCACTTGAGCGCTCTGAAGGACGGAAAAAGTCCGACATTGCTGCGCAGCTGCTGCTATCGCCTCCGCTTCCTTCTTGTCGTCAGCATTGTTCTCGCTCTCCCTATCCCTATCTCTGCTGTGTGCGTGCGTGGCCCCCACAGAGGTTTCTGCTGTGTGCGCGTGCGTATTGTATCGGGCATACTATTTCCAGTATAGTACATCGTATATACCTGGTACTAATTTCAGGATGTAGGTTCATCTGGGTTCGTGTCAGGTTGCGGCAAACCCATTTTACGAATATCTCTGGACGCATCGTTTTTTTCGAAGAAAAAAAATCTTCTCGTGTGGGGGTTGTTGAAAGGAATCGTTCCCCGCACTCTTTTTATAATCGAATAGCTAGTTATCGGGAATGAAACGAACGAAGCCGACCTTCTAGATCCAGTTTTTTTTCAATACTTCAATCAGATTTCGTTTTTTCAAAAAAAAAAACATCGCGTCGCCAGATAATGTTGAGAGCTGTCCAAATCCGTCAAGATGTTGGAGATCATAAGAGTTCCCCAGTCCCAAGAAACGATTGAAGTGTTCCCGGTTCATCTATTAATAGAATATAAAGGCTCAGAGAAAAACTACTTACTGTAAAAAAACTCTCTTTGGAGACCTGCGCCTCGACACAGGGCGTTTGCCGGTGTCTTTGGCTTTCGGAACATCTACCTCCACCCCAAGGAAACTGTGCCTTGGTGCTGGGGAAATTGTGGACAAAGTGTCACTAGGAAACCCGCAGAAATTGACTAGCATGCGCGATCTACTGCTAGTAAGCACCTCATGCAGCTTGCAAAATTGCGTTTCAACGAGATGCGCGTCTCGCAGCTGCCGCTGCTCTTTCCCCCCCCCAATTCTTTCACTTCTGGTAGCACCTATTAATGCTGAAGGTTGGCGTCAAAAGAAGGTTTGTTACAGACTTCCTCATAGCAGGCGTTTCTTGCTGGCGCGCTTGTACGATTATTGTGTGCTTGTGGGGTGGCGGTGTGGTTCAGGGCGCGCGGGATGGCGGCGGACGTGGAAGGCGTGCAGCGGCTGCTGGAAGAATTGCATCGCCTCAGCAGGGAAAGGTTTCCCGACTCGGAGGTACGTGAGCGCGATGATGATGATGATGATAAAGATGTTCTCTCACTAGTTCATTTCCCTGAAATCTGGGCGGTGGTAACTAAACAGGCTAAATTCACTGCCTGGGTACGTACCGCGCCTGGAGAAAAAATGATCACACAATGTTGTAGCCAAACAGTACGGTAGTGCCGCATGTACTATCGGGCGTTGATTGCGCCACATATATCGCCCTGAACGTGGAGCTACTACGTACGTACTTCGTTGTGGTACTTGACGTTTTTAGGGCTTATTTCGCTCGATTACAGTGTAGAGAGAGAGAGTGACGGCAGGAGCACGACGATAACACTCAGCAGGGAAGGCTTCCCCGACTCGGGAGGTACCTGAGCGTAACACACTGCCTCGCCAAACGTCTAGGAAGAGCTATTAATAGCAGCAGCGCAAGTATCACCATGTTGTCTGCGTGTCTCACGGCTCCCCTCGCGTTGCGCTCCGGACGCATATGCACGCACCTATCGCGACAGACCGGGCGGCTTCCCGTCTTCCTTTCTTTCTTCCCATTAAATTTCGTTTCCTTGGCCTTTTTTTTCTTTCTCCATCCCCCCTGATCGCGACTCGGATCCGGGGTCACATTCATAGCAAGCTCCTCTCGCCCCTGCCTACTACGGTTCGTGCCTTGCCTTCGGTGGCATCTTTTTTTTTTCTCGCATGGCCGGTGCTGTACTGTAGCCGTCTTTTTTTCTTCCGACGTGTTTGCCTTCTGAAGTCTCAAAGGGACGATGGATGACGTTGTAATGGTGATCATCGACAACTTTGGTTTATTTTTCACCGTGCAGTAGGACGCGGTGAATGATCCGCACGGTCGCGGTTGCCCCCAGTTTAGACGATCCCTGCCGGCTGCCCGCGCTTCAAGCACTGCTTGAATTGGGGGACCGGCAAGATCTACCTACCGGCGGCAGCCGCCGTTGTTGCTCGGCATCGATTTTATCACCCCTCCCTCCGTCTATTTTATATAGGTTGGGTTGGCGTCGGTTGGTAGCAAAACTGTAAATCATGCCGCTCACTACGTGAGCTAGACAACCAGGGTACCGTTTTTTGTAACTTTTTGACGGTCGCCCACAGCTGGTTGTCGTGTTAGATCATTTGTGCGAGGTAAATGATATTTACTCCGCGCAAGGGAATTGGTCGTATCACGTAGTGTTCGAGGTAAAGCACCCAAGAGGCAGTTACGTAGTACTCCCTCTGCTGTCTCTGGCAATGCCTACACCGGAAATTAAATTAACTCACTGCAGCTGTCGTCCATATCCGCCTCACAAGCGGTTTTTAGTAGGATGCAGCTCACCCTTCATGCGACTCGCTGAACACCTGACGTTTCGCGCTTGATGCAAGCAGTGTCTACCTGGTCGGTGAAAACCCGACATGCTCCGTCCCGGCAATGTAGGGATGCGAGGGTCTATGGCCATACGACTACAGCCATGCATGAGATCGAGTACATCTCTCCTATCGAGTACCCCCCCCCCCCCTCTCCCCTCCGTCAGGCCGGTCGAACGTGACCCCCGGTGCATTATTATTCGCTCACTTCGGCGCAGAGATTTGTATAAACGATTGACGCCACTCTTTCTTCCCTGACCAATACAATGCAAGCAGATTAACGACCCCGCCGCGCTAGTGGAGCAACTGAGCATCGCGGTGCTTGCGCTGGACCCTCGATCTCTAGGGCAAGAGGTGAGAGACGCGGCGGGCGACAGACGCTGCGGTATCGCAGCTGGTTCGTCCGGTTTCGCGATGTATCTCGTGGCGTAATAATTTGCGTAATAATATGCGTGTTAGTCGGCCGGGAGTCGGCGGGGAAAGGTGCCCAATGCTCGACATTGGAATTATGTTATCTAGAAAAATGCTGTTAATAGTGAGTGTTTAAGCGATGCACGTGGAAGACTTCATATTGTCGTACATATGTCGTATACATGTATATAAAGCGTAGGCAAGAACCACAATGTAGGGTAGTGCTACTGAAGACACGAACGCCTGCCAGGGTTCTGAGTGGTACGTAAAACTTATTTAGGCAATAATCACCTCTTAGTTTCCATCCCGTTTATTTCCTTCGCCCTTGTTTCCTCTCTTTCTCCTGATAATAGTCGTAGCGTGCAGTAGCTGAGATCCGTGGCCACCTCCGGATAGTTATTTTCTTTTCATTTGATTTTCGTAAATATAGACACACCCACTCCTTGAATTCTGCAGTTCCAGATCGTTCTGTCTTTCTCATATACGGACTTCGTGTGTCCGGCATGAGGCTATATAAAACCCGTTGCACGCGCGATCGAAGTATTACACACAGCCTGCAAAGATGAAATTCGACGAAATCGTCGATCCCACAGCTGTTGTTTTTTATTTAGTAAATAACAGACTCTTTTCCCCTCTCCCCAATACTCCCCACTCCTACTACGGCACGTGCCTTTCGCATTTCCATCAAGAGAAGGGTACGGCTCTTTCTTCCCTCGTCTACGTAGCCGTGTCAAATTGCGTGTTCGGTGGTATTGCTGTAGACATCCACGCAAAATAGGGAAGGCGGCTGCAGATTATGCCGTGGGGGGACAACTGAATCCCCGACTTGGTACGCCCGAATACTGGTATGCAGAGGGAGGGGGAGGGGTACTCGATATCAGAGAGGGAGGGGGGGGCAGTGCTCAGTTTTTGCTTGCCTTAGTCATTTGACCGTCGGGCACGCCTCCCTTGGGAAACGGGCACCGTTCCTACTCCTGGTAGAGGCACCCCAACATTCCGCCGCTCATTACGCTTTTTCCATATATTTCTTTGAAACGTTTTGCTGGGGAAGGGAACATCGTTTTTTTTAACTTCGATTTGTCCGGCGTCGTACGTTTCCCCTCCCTTGGTACGTTGACGACGCTGCTGACCTGTCTGCTGCTTTCGGTTTAGCGTTCCATGGTTATCGTAAAGCCGACGACGTCGATCGTTGGTAGATTGTGATGGCCACGTGCTTCGTCCACGAAGTTGGGGTAAAACGATGACAACTGCGAATTGTTGAATTAATTTCGCGAGTGATTGAAGGTACCTCGTAGTGCACTGCTTGTTGGACACTACGGGCGTATGCTTCACGGGCCCTGCGCACAATACAAAGCGGGTTGACCCTAACCTTGACTATTTTCCAACCCGAATAAGTAGCACTACGTACTTGCCTAGTGAAATATCGGTATTTCGATCTCCAAAAAAGTGGGAAGCTCTACTGTGTACTCGAATGTGCTGGCCCGTGCTCAACTGCACCTGCTTACCCCCTTTTGTTGTTGTTGTTTTTGTTTTTGTTCTCACGTTGGCTCATCGCCACAATGCAGTCCGCGGTCTCCGGACAGGATTCGATAACTCTGGAGTGGAATGTTACCTCAGAAGGAAAAACAAATACTACAGTAGTAGGAAAAGTAAATACACCTACCGTAATACAGCAGTAACCAACCCTCACCCTATTCCTTGGTCGTGTTGACACCTGTAGGGCGAAGAGTAAAAGTACCGTGCGGCATCACGCCGCCCTTGGCCTTTTGAGAAGAAATGGAAGCTGTAAAGGATGAGGTATATAGTTCAGTTTTGTGTTCCTTCCCATCCATTCTCTTCGCCCTTCTCTCCTCTCTCCATCCTCCCTAGTCGTAACTCAGGCCCTAGGTCACGAAGCAGGCTGTTCTCCCCCCTTTCCAATACGGTTCGTATGCATGCCGTCGACCCTGGATGCGCTGCGTGCGCGGGGAGATGTATTTTCCTCGTTTTGTTTGTGCGAGCTTCCACGTTGTTTCGAAGCGGTCTACTGCTGCGGCTCACGAAAAATTGTAGTGCTGGTACCTGATTTCATCACCCCGTTGCGATTTCAGACGGCAAGCGTGACGAAAAGAGTAGTGAGTGAGTGCAGCATCAACCCTACGAAATCAGCGTGGGGCTGCTGGGTTCAGAGATGATATCTTTAGTGTCTCGACTGCAACCCAAGAAGTTGTACGGCCGCCATGCAGCATGGAGCTCTCACGAAATAGGCGTCTGAGGTTGATACCACCGAGCTTGTCATTTGTCGCAGTAGATAACCCGGGTTCCGAAAATCCCCGCCTCCATTGCTTGTCTTGTCTTTCCGCAGGCGGATGTGGCCCTTTTCGCGTCCTTCGTGTTCGAATCGCAGGCTCCGCGCGATTTGCTATCGTTTGTCGGTGACACCATCAACACGTCGCCCAAGGTAAGTCACACGTTATTGGGGGCGTATCCCACCCCCCCCACCCCTTCGTCTTGTGGTGCGGGCATGCTCCCGGTGTACCCTGTGCTTCTTCACCGCCATGGGTCATTAATGTTACAGCGTACATATCTGCTACAAGTACCAGGTATCATTGCTTACACGCGCAAATTCGATGGAAAACGACGAGCAGAGGGAATGCCCAAAGCCATGCGCGATCAAGCTACCGGCAAGCGTATGTACCGGGGGAGGGCGAGGGGGGGGGGCGACACCTGTGACCCCGTCTTGCCCACAAGCGGGTTGAGCTCGGGCCTACACGTGACGACTGAGAATATATACCCTGGTGCCTGATATTTCATGGTTGACTCGGCTCTAGAGAAACGACCGGCACGATATGGACCAAGAGGCCGATGCGTAGTCAGCCTGTCCTGGTGTGAACGGTTTTACGCACTATTCTTTTAAGCTGCGCCCGTTGTTCGCTTGAAACAGTTGTGATGATCAAGTGGCTGGAGGTTTACATGGTCGGCCATCACAGTTGTCAGAGGTTGCTTTTATCAAATATGTCTGCTGGTGGTCCCGGTGTGTTCGGATTGAAAGACTGGTTGACTTGGCTTTTGACGGGACAATATGTGCACGTCTTCACCGTTGACAGAGCTTTCTTTCATAAAATGCTCCTTACCCCTGCTGACATTATTGTATGTGTTGATTCGGGGGCTCACAAGTAGCTGGCCCTCCTTGACGGGACACAATGTGGCACGGCGTATGCGTCTGCGGTGGTGTTAACCTCAGCGTGTACGTCACCATGGGTGTTACAATAGTTCCGACGCCAAGTAGCTCTCTTTGGCATGACTCAGCAGGATATCGGCGTCGGCGTCGACTGCAATAAACTTTCGCCCACGTCGCCGCCGACACTGACATCGAGATACAGATATCGATACCAGCGTAGCACAATTTTATTTGTTGTTGTTGTTGTTGCCGTTGGTGTTGGAGGTGTTGTTGTTGGTGTTGGTGGTGGTGTTGGTGGTGGTGGTGGTGCTGTTGGTAATGTGTTGCTGTTGTGTTTCCTGTTGCCGTTAGTATGGGAGGTGTTGTCGTTGTTGATCTTAGTGTTTGTTGGTGTTGGTATTATGTTGCTGTTGTGTCTGTTGTTGTTGCTGGTTTTGGTATTACATTACCTCGTCACCATAGCCTAGCCCGCGGTCAAAAGTGGTGCAAAAAAAAACTTACACGTGCATCGGCGGTTCCAGGTGACCAAAAAAGCGAGAATGGCGGCGTTGAAGGCAGTGGGGGACTTTCTGAAACGGTTGAAGGGCACTCCCAACGTCGATCGCTATGCCTCCAGGTGCGTCTGATCATGCTCCTTTTCCCGATCACTGTGCAGTATTCCCCCCCCTTTGTTTTGTGCCGCGGCTAGTTGCCACGTGTTCAGTCGCAGCGCAGCTTCCCGTTGCGCTTCTCAAGGGCGCAGCTTCGATGAAAAGCAAGACGATCGTGGTTACGATCGATGCAGCCGTGACTGTTGTCGTGTGAATGGCCTCAGGGTGTGGGTGGGACGACTGTACTTTGTATCGGCCCATCCGTTTGCTCAAATAATGTTATCATTCCAGGGGCGCTGCGTAGTGACTGACCGCGATGATCGAGATCGAAGCGCTTGAGTCCACAACAGATACGCGTATCCCTTTCGAGCGCAACCGGTTTTGTTTCGGCAAAGCGCTTGGGGTCGGGGGGTTGTGAAGGCGTAATAATCATACTAAGTATATCGAGGCGTTTTCGCACGTTCCACGTGTGGCGGTGAGATTTCCACCCCCCTCATATTCATGTGTATCTAGTTGTTACACGGCATTGGCGCAAGAGAAGTCCTTTTCCTCACGCCCGTCGATCTCGGCCAGGATCAAGGACGGAGTATGGCGCGTGTTCACGAAGGAGACCGAGTCGCAGGAGGTCCGGTCCCATGCACTCCGGCCTCTACGCCAGCTGCTAAAGATTAAGCCGCCAACCCTGGGCGCGGACAGATTGGAGGTAAAAGCATCAGCCTGCTGCCACGACATGTGTTTCTGGCAACGTATTCTTCGGCTGTCATTGGGTCCTTGTTGGGGACGAGCGAAGTCTTCGCGCTTCTCCCTTCCGGTGTGACGGAGAGGGGACAATACGTTGCCAGGCTAACATGCATGAGGCACTGCTGTAGCAACTATGTAAATCGCTGGACCCTCACTGAGCGAGGCAAGGTCAGCGCCCTTTGCTCTCTCGCTATTGTGAAGGAGGAGGCGAAAGAGGCCGTGCAAAGTGTTCACACCTCGGACAGATAGATGTGATCTACAGATAGATCATCTACAGATCGTAACCTTCCGTTTGATACGTTTTGTGCAGGGTTGTGTAATAATAGCACATAGCATGCACAACCCGAGAAATATGCCCTCCCGACCATGCAGGGAATATACGGCTTCCACCCGGCATCATGAGCTAGATAATACATATCAGGAGTATATCTGCCCTGAAACATCTAGATCATAATCTGTAGATGATCTGTGGATAATGTGTCCGATGTGTGAAATGGTTGATCCGCAAATGAGCCACCTTGCGATCAAGCCAGGGAGTATGTCGGGGCTTTAATTTTCTTCTGGCGGACGTACTCGTGAGCAGGTCTCCAGCATGTGGGACACGGTGAAGGAGCAGTACCGGCTCGGCTCCAGCAAAGTCTCCCAGGTATTGTGGCGTTTTTTACATATTATTGCGTTGTAGGCGGATATAGTGCGAGTACACATGAGGCATTTATGGATGGCGTTTTTTCGCCTTGGGGGCGTACGCTGTGCACGGGTCAAGTTTATTTCGCCGTTGCCGCGAAGAGATTCGCGACGGCGCAATGGAACGGTGGGTGCGATATTTCCGAACGGCAGAGTAGTGTACGATGCACGCGGGAGCGGCAGATTCAGCACTCGGTGCGCTTGAAGTTCCGCTCGTTTCGCTCAGCATGTGTACATTGTGATGTTTGGTTTCGTCCATTTTTTTAGCCTCTGGCTGATTGTTTTTTAGGCGCACGGGCGTCACTGATGAAGAAAAGTCTGC
>JBBMHQ010080543.1:0-11703 GCA_037834295.1 Postelsia palmaeformis | reverse complement strand
ATGATGAACACCTCTTGCTCGGATGTTTGAGCGATGCTCGCCCTGAACTGTGTATCTATCCAAGTCTATTTTTGTCGATCTAAGTCCATGTTGTGTACTATGTTTTGTTTGTACTGGTGATGTGCTACTGCCTGCTGTACGAGTATGTACCCTATATTTTTGTTGAATCTCTTGAATATACATGTTTTGCGATTAAAGCCAGAGATGAACTTGGCCCCTTTGTCATGCATTTTGTGTCTGAAATGGTGCGAAATTGCGTAATTTTAGCCTCCGGCAGCGCCTTCAACGGGATCCTCCGGAGGCGCCTCCAGCGAGGCCTCCTCGCCTGTTGTTGTTTTTTCTGCTCGCTTCGCTCGCCTGACTTCAGCCGACTGAAGTCAGTTAGTTTGCTGGTTCGCCCAGCCAACTAATAACTAGCCGGGAACTCCAGCCAACTCACAGCTCTACTGTTTTGAGCTAGGTCAGAGCTACCGGTTGCACGCGTGCACGATAAGCTCGTGCGGGAATACACATGCATACACATACGTGCAAGGTTGTCTGTGTTCTCCACGGTATTTTCGCTCGTCCACATCCAGCACAATCATTATCCGTCCTGATTCTTCAGTGAACACTACAGAGTTGTAGACAATGCAATGTTATGCCCTCATGCCGGATGTGGCGGGCACGACATACGAGCAAGTTCTATCTTGGGTGAGTACACCAAATACCACTCAAAAAAAGATATATATAAAAAATGCCGAATCGAGCAAAGAGCCAAAAAAAAAGAAGTCGTGTCTACCGGCAGGATATGCGGCAGATACATGAAAATAACGACATGAAAAAAAATAAAAAAAACGTATCCGGGCGTGCACATGCTGCTATTTGTCATTGCTGTTCTCCGAGAGCTTGCCACATTTGCTTATCACAGGGGGATATTGATTTCCGACTTGAGCTACCGATGACCACCACCTTGACTGATGATTCCCACTAGAGCCCTACACACCATGACCCATAATTTACCTGGTAGGTCTCTTGGTCACTGACGGGCGCGGTGTCCAATCTGCTTCAAGACTGCTGTTGCGTTTGAGGAACAACCGGCCAGAATTCAAAACGGTTTGTCCTTACGTCTTCGGCCTTCGGTCCCAAAGAGTTTCATATATCTCGCCAGGTGCTTATGTGGAAAGCAGAATGCGTGCCTGCGCTGCGAAACCCCACACAACAAACGTACTTTTGCGGGCAGATTGTCGGGGCCCAGACATTTACTTGCCGCAACGACAAACGCTGTGTGTGTACAAATACAAACCAGACGAGGCGAACCCCCTCTGAAGACAGGTACCGGATTCGTCTCATGAGTTCGTGTTAGGGTACCACTGATCGACCACCAGAAAAGGGGAACGATGTACGTACAGGGGTGTGCTTGAAAAATGATCCGCGCAACCAAGTGCACCGCTCCGCAGTTTCGTTAAACATAGGACCAAAGACGGGAACCTCGAAGTATCGGCTGGTTGAATACACAATACGCGTACGTAAAGTATACGCGACAGCTACAGATGGGTCAACGGCATCCCGATCCTGGTCCTGACATCCTGACCAGGTTGTATTTTCGAGCTCAACGTACTATACAATGAATCGTTGAAACTGAACAGGTAACATGAAACATCGTAGAACAACGGGTATTATCATATTTATCCAGTTGGCATAAATCACCGATACTAGAAGGCGACAACGGAACTCTATAGAGAGCGTGCAACCCCTGTAACAGCAGTGCCCCACTACATCTCTCGACTACACAGCTAGTGATCGAGTGGCGGTGACGAGAGGCGCACTTCCCAGTCGACAAGGGGCATTGATTTTGTAAACAAAAGAACGCAGATAAACATCCTTGAGTGGGATATATTTTGGGCCGAAACATCGAATACTGAAAGTACGAAAGACTGATAACAAGGATGGTGGACTGTTCTCTCGAAAGCTTGAGTGTGGAGGACACCATCGGGAGTCAAGCACCTGAGATTGTCGCCGAGGAGGCAAACGCGCAAGGTAAGAGGCTTCCACAATCTGTGTCTGCGTAAGATCGCTCAGAGGGGGGGGCAGTGGACCAGTCCTACCTCGTACCAAATACAGCACTACGTCAGCGCCATGAACTCGCACTACCGTAAAGTGTAGCGCGTTTAAAAGCCAATTGTTTAACTTGTTACAATCGTACGTTCGTAAAAGTAAATGGAAATATTCCCTGTCGGTCTTGGCATAGGTAAGAGGTATTAGGCTGCAGCATCGATTGTAAAAGAATGCTCTAGACATGTTTTACCTGTAGAAGTGCTGCGAAGATCTTCGTGCCATGCGCAAAGAGGGCCTGTAGCATGTCTATCGTGCACAGACGTTCAGGTAGTGCACATGGTGTGTGTCCAGCTCCTGCCTTGGCATGGTTGCTCGCAAGAAGGCCGTGCCCCTGGAGGAAGAATGTTCGAAACCGATTCCTCCCCGACGACGCCGGCGTACACAATAAGAGCGACGACTCTGGACGAATCTCGTTGACGATGTTTTATAGGCCATGGCGCAATCCATTTAGCCTCCAGTTTTCCGAGAGAAAGAAAAAACATGTAGTTCGTCGAAGAACGGGCATTACCGTGAATGCTAAATGTTTTTACTTTGTTCGTATGTATATGTGCAATAGGGGATTGGTGCTTGCTACAGAACATGAATGAGACACGTGTAGGGAGGGTGTCTACCATGTAAAGCAGATACACCGCCCGTACATGTGACGCACAACGAGGATAAAAACCGCCTGAAAGGAGGTTACACCCGGTTTGACCTGAAGCATGTATATATTCGATCGAGATAGTTGCAAGAAGGCATCGCTCCGCGTATTTAGCGCGCCCTCCCGGCTGTCGAAAAGCCAGCCTCAAATAGCGTTCGCGAGGGGTGTAGACTGTCATGTTATTCGGTGGGGTATATTTGCGGGAGTAATAAAATGTCTTTCAACCGCAATAAAAGATCTATCATTCTGATCTAATGTCCCCATTCATCGGGACGAATGACAAAACGTGAAGTAAATGCGCTATTAATAGAACAAAAATCTCTTATGGGTACCGAACTTTTTCAGCCCACAAAGCGTGCTCCTCAAAACGTCTAGATTTCAGGATTCTGCTCCGATAATCTAAAGTTATTCGCGTCATCCTAACTGTATCAGTGAGTATACCACAAGCACCCTTGACTGTAAGCAATGTGGCTTGGCGTGTGACAATCGCAAAACGTAGGCTGTGGACTTGCTGCCGGTCGAACACGGAAGGGTATGGGTCACCGCGGAGTGGCAGGGCGATTCCAACGGCAACCCAATGTTCACGGCACCAAGGTTGGGGTGATGGTTAGGGTTTAATGATATGCCAAGGAGGCCCGTGGAGGGTTGGTTTGTTGGTACATCGTGAAAGGTGTTACCCGAAGTTGTTCCACAGCGTGCCACGGGATGTGAAAACGAAAATAACATTACATCCCCCCATTGACGCAGCCCCGACGGCATGTGTTCTCGTTCGATATAAACCTTCGCTGATGACGTGGACAGCGTATTTGACGTCGTACGTACACTTGTGTTGGTATGTGGCTCGCGTACGGCTCACTCACGACAGGGGAACACTGTGCGCAAAGTCGGCTGCACAATATGGATATGTTCGTATAACGGGTAGATGTCGTCAGGGATGCGTAAAATTCAGTATCAAGTATTCGTACAGTACAGATGGAAGTACATAACTCGCACGTACCATGTATGGATGGGGCAACAAGTAGAGATGGTGCCGTATTATATAGGGTTGGGGCTGCGAGCAAACAGCGTACCGAGACATCTCTGTCGCTCGGGATCAGTAACAAGTAAAAGCCGTACATTGCGGAATTTATTCGCAGTACCAACGATCGAGATTTCGTCTGGCATCAGGCCGGTGTTGCACGACACATCGCGCTACAACATATCGCAAAAACCTTTTACCCTCATGACCCGCACACAAGACCTACACTCGAGTGATACAAGTATATTTGCATTGTCGCCGGATCTATCGATTCGGGATTTCTTGAACGCTTAGATTCCCGAGGTCCTACATACGTCATTCCAAAAATGTGTCTTCAGGACAGACCTCGAGAATTCTCCATGCATACGACTGCTGCCGCTACCTGGAGGGTGTTTTGTGTTACGTTGGGTCGTCATGCCCTACGTCTTACTCGGTCTATGCGGAGGGGTATTTACCACGGTACATATTTTGTTCTTCTTTCATCCAGCTGGTAATAGCCTAGCGTCAGCTACATCCCCTGTTGAGGGGGGCGAATGTTTGTTTCTTCGTTTTTTTTCTTGTTCTCCTTCGATTTGTTTTTCGTTTGTTTGTGTCTACCTTTGATGTTTTTGGTTTCTTTATACATTAGGATGTGCATGTCGTGCCTTGTCCACTGCCTGTGAACCTCCGTGGATGGATGTGGTTGACATCTCCTCGAGATGTTATTGGTGGGGTATAATGTTCAACACATGTGTCTGCTCGAGCTGGACAAAAAGCAGATCGGCGAAATGGCCGCGGAAGTTCATGGTAATTTTTTGTCGTTTTGCATATAACCCTTGGCGGGGTAATATCACATTTATACCGTAAAACACGCTAGATGACACAACCCCTCACACGAAGTTCAAGAACCGCACTTTCCCCTGTAACTGATAGGGCGCACGAGACGAATATATTGGCTTTCGAAAAATTTTACCAAGAAGATGCAGAGTCACATCGCTCGGCGTACTGGCCCTGCCCGTTATCTATTAGGAACCCGACCTCCTTACCTGTTCGAGGGTGTTATATATCGGCCTTGCTGCTTGCTGTACTTGGACGGTAATACAACGCGATACGATAAGCCTTTTGCCGCAAGGACACCTGTTGACCCCGGAAAAAACATTTTTGTCACTGTTGCAAATAACATGCGCAGTTGAGTGCGGACAACTGCTGTACCGCTTGTCGTTCACGCGTCATTTACAGACATGGGAGGGTCAAACAATGAAGGTTCGTGGCCCGTGGTCAAGGTCGAAATACTCCTTCTTAACACCTGCTTTGTAGTGTGTAGCGATCCTGCCTAGTAGTATGTAGCGATAGAACACACTTACACACCATTCATGTTCGAACCGCAAAAGCGTTTTGGCGACAAAAGTTCTCAAAATGTTTAGAGGCTTGGCAGGGGAACGAGACTGAAGTTCGAGAAAGAGTAAAGTACCACTCAAACGATACACAGGCTGACTTTCAAAGGAAAACATGGGAAATGCATTCACTTTCGCCGGTGTGGAGTTGTTGATGTGTGACCTGTACTGGTTCTGAAATATTTTTGGTTACACTTAACCTGATATTTTTGTCGCGCGTGAGGTGACCGAGGTTGACAGTCCTCGCTCCCCGGCGAACGGTCGCCCGTGCGTGGTAGTTGAGGGTTTCAGAAAAAATATTTGATGATTCGTTCGTATCTTCGCGTGAAGATAGACAACAAGCCAATCAGCGGATGATGATGGGTGCACCATGGCGTTTCGCCGCGTTCTAGTTGACACGAGGCGTTGATCAGTAACGGGGGAGGAGGAATAAGGCCCCCTCTCATCAAGTGAAATGTACACTGTCCTTGGTTATTTCTAAAGGTGCCTAGGCAGCTCCACCTGCGTATGTTGTAGGAGGCGTGCTACTATGGGAGTAGCTCTGCCCTCGCTGCCGATTCCCAATCATATATATGTTCTGCTTTTTTTCCCGAAGGGGTGCCTCATCGTTCGCAGTGTATATACCTCACACTACACGACAAATCTCCCCACCCTTCCTTCGTCACGCGCGAAAGGACGCACAATATTAGTTTTTTCCTGTCTACAGTAGGGTTGCATGTGATCATCACGGTAGGGGTTGCACTTTTTGGCGCAGGTTCCTCACCGACTGAGTTCCCGACGTGAGGAACCAGCAGTCGGGATGGAAATTGTACGCGTATATTCGTTTCAGGCCTAGCGCATACAAGCGCCGGTCCGCTCACGCGAACAAATTTCTTTGAAAGTATTGTATCAGGTGAGGTATTGAGCTACTTGAGTGGAAGGCCCGAACACTTCTGGTTCACCCCTTCCGTGGGATGGTCTTGGAATCATGTGCAAAGCACTTGCAACAATACAAAAAAACGCTCTTGGAAGGAGACTAGTTCGAGCCTTGACGAGCAGAGTATGCTCGTCGGTTAATGAAAATGACTTAAAACGAAACCAACGCTGGCATGTGGCATGCCGAAGCACAAGACCAGGGGCCTTGTCGACGGGAAACCTCTAGATCAACAATACGAGGCAAGCTAATGAGGCATCCCTGCCTGCTCGTGCAGTTCACCACAGTAGCATACTCAAGCGATGTGCTCGCGGCGTGTTCATATTTGTCATTTTTTTTTTGTTGCAGCAACTGTATTCCACCATGGCTTTCATGGGATATCATGGTTGCTGCGCAGACATACCCAAACATGCTTAGTCTCAGTGTGTATCTGTCCGGATTTGTTGTCATTGTTTTCTGAGGTTGTTGTTTGGTTTGGTATGTGTCTCTGGGGGTCGTTTTTGTCGAACAACTTTTATTGGTTTTCCGCCCTGAAAAAAACATCAAAATCAAGAAAGAACAGGATTCACCTGGAAATTTGGAACTTTTACATTGTAGGACAGAAAATTCGGGAGGCTTCACACTCCCCAAAATGTGGAAGAAAGGAAATTAGGAAGTCCTACAAATTGCGCGGGAAAATAGTTCGGAATGTTTGGGAAAACGTTGCTCGACAAGAACGACCCCTATAGCATGTGTCAGTCGTGCAAGTCGTACCGGGTATCGCTTACGACATGGCATATCAATACTGCATGCGAATGCCGGCGTATTATTACCTCTGTCCGTGGATTGTTTAGCGACCAAAAAAGACCTGTATCTCTCACCACACTATAATTCATGAAACATATCTCTCGTAAAAAAATCGAGAACACCGGCTACAAACCTAGTCGTCACGATATGTGCAACAGGTACAGGCCCGCGGGTCAAGAGACAGTGAGAGGTAAATGCCCGCTGTTGTAATCGGTAGTGTGCGTACCATACGGCACCCTTGTGTCGTGTTTCTCGTGAGTCGTGGGCGCTCCCTGTAGCGGCAAAAATAAACTCACCGCCTGGTCTCTTATTTGTATCGGCGTACCAATCCTCCGATTGCCAAGAATACGTCCACAAAGCTCGATGGAACTGTGAAACTACCTGTGGGAGAAAAACGACACTATAGGAACTATCAAAATTGTTCTTGTTCGGGTGTGCCGAGATTCTTTCGAATCGTGAGCATCTGGATGTCTTTTTTTCGCGTTCACGCCATGACTGACTCATCTATCAGAATTTCCGAAGATCATTGTGTTCCGACAAATTTATACCTAACTCACCGAAAAACCCAAACTCGAGCTCCTTATTTTAGCACTTTTTTCTCCTTTGGGTGAGAGGCGGGGGAATAATACCCCTTCGTCGAGCTCTCTGGCCACTATTAATAGGCTGAATTGATGATAGCTTACCACGACAGCGGAAGTACGCTTTCTCCCCTTCTTCCTCGTTTTACCGACCGCCGGCGCAAAGCATTTCATGATTTTTCCTTGTTTTTGAACTGAGTGTTTCACCCTTCCACCGTGCGCACATATAAAAAGAGTAAAGATATTTGGGCTGGTAGGGGTGCAGGAAATGAATGTCGGTACTTGTGTTTGATGAACTTCTGATACCTGCTTAAGTAGGTCGGCAGAACACGAGTGAGCGGTAGTGGCCTCGCCAGGAAAACAACTCGGCACGAAAATATGTGAAACAAAACTAACCTATGCAGACGCGCAGTTCAAAAATGAAAGCGAAGAGGAACACACACTGCATCCCTTCATCATTCGTTCTGACATGATCATTCCCTTTGCCAATGGGCAGACATCCTCCGCTTCTCTGCCACATCTCATACGAAACGAAGGTACACAAGAAGCACTACGCTCCCGCTACCCAGGAAATTCTTCGTGGGCGTTACGATACGATCCGCGATAGAAAACATGCGCTCGTATGCTTGCGATGCTGGAAAGATAGCACACGACGATCTAGTCCGCGGACCCCTTGATGCTCAATATTTGGTGCTAATGACCCGCGCGTGATTGCTCTCTGTTGATACTTGTGTTGCGGGACGCTGTGTTTGATGCAGGACGTGGCGACGAGCTGTATATCCCATGTTTCTCGTATTTGTATGCCTCTCTACGCTGCAGGAGACCCCTATCGTGGAAATATGAAAAAATGGCTTGAAATATCGATATATGGAGTAAAACATATTTCGGATCGTCCAATATATCGAAAAACGTCGGTACCGACGCACAATTTTGTTGTTTGTAGCACTACATATACATTCGCCATATTGTATGAAAAATGTAAATTCCATTTACTTCAGGCTGACTCAAGAAATTGAAAGGAAAACGTACTCCACTAAATGGAAACTAAAGCACGTGTCGATGTCTCAGTATCTCATTCACAAAAACCGTAGCAAAAATACACTGCTGCCATCACGTCTGAGGCCCGCCCGGCCCAGCTCGTAAGCGTTTTGTCGCTTGGGGTGTTTGATGTGCTCCAGGTTTGCCATGTTCTGCTTGCTGTCGTCTTCGATGGTTTTCCAGTCGGAGTAGCGAGCATCGTGAATCGACAAGGATGGTAGTTCGTCTGCCCCACCCTTTGTCGAGGTTGGCTCAATGTAAGTGCATCCAAGTAAGTCTGCGTCGAGCGAAACATTTCATGTGCCTGGTGGAGAGGCTCCGAAGCTCAGAACAGTGAGGGTGGGGCCTGAAAATATCTTACATATTCTTGTCGCGCCCGACCTGGCAAGCAAGCAATGTCGGGCGACCCTCCGCAGGTCCAGTTGAGACCGTGAGGTCTACATATATATTCATCCAAACAAACATGTTCAATTCGTGGAGGCCACGCGCTCAACGTCCAGGTGCCCTAAAACACCATGCTTGTGGTTTCTGACGGCTCACACCACCGCTCATGGTGTGTGCTTTTGACATTTTCTTAGCATGTGGCTTTCAGGTGGAACAAGAGAACTTGAGCCCGGCGTTGACGCGAACAACATGTATGTCACATATCATGACCGAAAGTAACGCGCGCAGCTTGTCCAGTTTCTAAAGGTTGGTTTGAGTGCTTGCGTACTATTGGCTCAAACAGAACAGGCGCACCCGCTGTGTTTCGCTTTTTCGGTCTAACAGGGCGTTCTCATCTTTTTCGTCGGGATCGGACTGTTTTTGCTGGTTTAGGTAATCTACTGGTTGACAGTGTTTTCTCGTCGACAAACACTTGTTTTTACGCTGTGAATCTGTATGAAAAGCAACGTACAGCTAGCAGCAGTAGCCTACGCTATATCAATAGTCTTTAAAACAACCTATTGAAGGTATGCATCCGTTAGGCGCCTACCCTCGACTGTGTCGAATTGCCGGGTGGGTATCACTCCACCAGATAATGAGTACTTCTTGTGAGTAGAGTAGTCACGGTCCCATTGTCTGGCGACGTGGCTAGAGCGACCTAAGGTCGGATAAAACTCATACACGTGTAGTGTGGTAACTCGCTACAAGTACATTCATTTGAAGTGATCTGGAAACGGTTTGTCGAAGTACTTCAGCCGTGGGGCTGTTCGCACAAGTAGTTGCTCGGTTTCTACCAAGCGTACACAAACGTTGACGTCGGAAAATTTGTTTATATAACGTCAGATGACCACACAGACAGGTGCTCACTTAGATAGGTTCCATTGAATGCGGGGTGTCAAGTCATTAGATGGTCAACAATATAGGGTTTTTTCCCCACTTCAAATGCCTCGCGAAGCGTTTTGGCAAAAATGTCAAACTTAGTGATACATACTTTCGTTGTCGGGCTGAGCGATACATCCTCCTCGCGTTCTCAAGTCCGAAGTTGCCCGTCTTCCAGCCTCTTTTTCGAACGTATTCCGTCGACTGAACGATCCCCGTCGCTATCTTCTTCAGGCTTGCGCCGGTGTCAGTGCTACTACTGTAACAGTTGATGTGACATTGTTTATAAAGCTATTACACGAGAAACCAATCCAGGGTATTCCTATTTATAGCAACCGACTTCCGGTCTTGAGTCTTTATAAAAAAAAGGGCAAATGCCGGAATCAGTCACGCCTAATCCGTTTGAGCCGAAATCGGGTAAAAACTACACCCAAGTGAAAACGCGCGCCACAAGCGGTGTTCTATCCATGAAGAAAAAAATATAACATAAGGCACCTACAGCATCAAGCGTGCCACATGGCCTGTAAAATCTGATTTTTGTTCAGTTTTTTGTGGGGTGTAGATAACACGGGCTCCAATTGGACCTGCAGAAAGACACTATGGATCATTAACCAGGGCTTGTCAGCCCCGGCCTCAAGCGTGCCACATGGCCTCTAAAATCTGATTTTTGTTCAGTTTTTTGTGGGGTGTAGATAACACGGGCTCCAACTGGACCTGCAGAAAGACACTATTATTCATTAACCAGGGCTTGTCATGGGCCGGGGCTGGGGGGCCGGCCCGGGGTCGGGTCGGCCCTGCCCATCACTTTTTTTAAACGATGGGCCACTAGACTTTCATTTCATGAGCCTCGGCCCGGCCCCGCCCATCAAATGTTAACGTCATGAGCTGTGGTCCGGCGCGCCCCATCAAAGGTTCAGAGCATGGGGCACGGCCTGGCCCGGCCCACCATATTTTGAAAATCCTCGGCCCGGCCCGGGCCGGGCCACTTGTTTCACAAATATCGGCCTGGCCCGACCCATGCCATGCCAGCGAGGCCCACGCCGGCTCACCACCTTCGTGGCCAGCCCGTCGTTATTGTGGGGCGGCCAGTAGAATTTCATGTGCCGGCTTTCGAGCCGGCCCATGTCTTGTCCTTTATCAAAAGGTACAGGCTGACGAAATTCTCAGGCTGTTCTCGAACCTCAACAAGGACAGAAACAAGAGATAGCCTCTTTGAAAAAGGGCCACGCAAAGAAAAGACACATACGCGCGAAGGCTGTTGCAAAGGCGCTGGCTGCTGGCTCCGGGGATGTGCTTGAAATATTATTTAGAGTGGGGGAAGGATATAGATTAGGGTGGTGCGCCGAGAACTTGATGTGTCAAGTGTGGATGTACTTCTGCTGTTGTCTCGTCAAGTTTAACCGTAAATACAGTACCTGCCAACTAGGTGTGTACTGGTGTGCACTCGTTCGAGTACCTCATTGTTTTTTACACACGGAGCAGGCTGCATTGATTGGTGTGTCACTGTTTTGGTCCCATTTTGCGTTTTCGTGTGAGAACCGCAGCGGTTGTGCGTGCATAGAATGTATCATGAATTATACGTTTTCGTCGATATATACCAGTACCTGGTATGTAATGTGTTTTCGTTTCCCATTTTCTTTGTGTCTCAAGGTTTAACAGCAGTAGTATATCAGTGTGAGAATTCGTTTGTTTTCCTCGCCTGTTGAGTACTAAATTAAACATTGTTGTACACGGGCAGGCCTGTGTCTCGGCTCGTGCAAGCCCGTGGGTCACCTCAAAGGCCGCGGGCCGGTCAGGCTCACCCAAAAAACGTGGGCCGCCTCATGAGCAGGGCGAACTTCTTAAAAGTAGTAGAAGTAGTTAACCACATCTCATGGCCTGCGACCCGGGCCGGCTCATCGAAAGACGTGAGCCGCCTCATGGGCTGTGCGGAGTGGCCCATGAAGAGCCCTTCACACATA
>JBBMHQ010080532.1:0-11704 GCA_037834295.1 Postelsia palmaeformis | reverse complement strand
AGTTTAAAGGCAACCGCGATTTTTTACCTGAGGATGTCACAGGCCAGGCCGGGCAGACGCCCTGCGGATGGAGTCTCGCGAACCGGGCTTGGCCTACGGTCGGTGAAATTGGAATCTCGCAGGCTGGGTCAGGCTTCGGCCTGTGATTCAAATATATCACGGGCCAGGCGCGGTCGGCCCGGCCCGGCCTGGCCGTGCCCCAGTCGCGAGAGTTGGCTCCACCCGCCAAAGTCATTGGGTTTGAGATATCGTATTTTTTACAGTCTGAAAATATCACGAAACGTAATGTTTTTCGGCTTTTTTGTTAGGAGTGAAATGTCACGGGCCGTGATCTTTTGTCATGCCAAAAAATCACGAATCGTGATTTTTGTATGGTTCCCTAAGAACGGCCCTGACAACCGTTAGTATCGTGTTGTTAGGGCTGGGTACTGGGCACAGGCGCAGTATACTGGTTTACTGCGAGTATACTGTAAGGACAAATATACTGACAGTGTACCTTTTGGGGGGGGGGTTGTTTTCCGCTGCAGTCAGCCGGATGCGTCCAGAAACACAGAGTGTACTTGTACTGGCTGAGAGCTGAGAGCACCTAAAATTGAAACAGCAGTGTTTTCAAACGTATACCTGGTATAAGACACCCACGCACGTCCCACAGAGCACCATTCCACTAACGGAAAACCTCCCAAACGAAGAAACGAGTAAACTACGTAGGGAGGGAGGAGAGAGGGAGAGACGAGGACTTTGCGCACGATGCACGAGTTATTGTCTACCGCTACCAACCCGTATCCGTATTTCCCCTGGATCGCGATGGAAAGTGGAAAGTGACGCGAAAATGTGCAAGATTCGCGGTAATGTAGTATTGTGAGGGAAATCCAGTATACTGGCTGCTGATTTCTGCACGATATGTTTTACTGGCTGCGCCAGCCAGTACCCAGCCCCACACATTATAGTACGCGTCAACATCACATCAGTAGACCGTAGGGCCGAAAATGTGTGGTGAAATGTTGCTGTGGCGCACGCATTTATTCGTAATTGCGCACCACAAGACGGAGGACCGCAATCTCCTTTCGCCTTCGGCGAAGTAAGTAGTGCTCGTTTTTCGCAGTAGACTACTTTTCTCGGGGGTCAGTTCCACCGCAAGTGTTTTTTGTGAAAGACAGTTTTTGTTTTTCGCCTCAAGTCGATATTTCTTTTCCAAAGGCTATCATGGGTAGTTTTTTATACCTGGTATATTTTTCACCGTTTTTTTTTTTTTCTTCATCACTTTGACTTTCCAGCCTAGCTCGTAAGAGGTTTTCACCCTCGACGACCTTCTGACCAAGCCGTGGTCACAGGTGTCTACCCTTCTCCCCCCCGGTACGTGCCTTTATTTTTTATCGCGCATAATAGGGTGCAGCATTCCCACTGCTCGTCGATTTTCATCGAATTTTAGCTAATCCACGCTCTCGCGCTTTCCGCTAATCATTTTTTTTTATGCAAGAAAAAGCCCCTGAGCATGCACTCGGTGAGACTCGAACCCACTAAATTGATGTTGATAGGCGCGCGGACTACCTACCAAGCCACCGGGGACGCCGGCTGATGTAAGCGTTTTTTTCGAGTTCTTGTTTTCTTTTCGCCGCATGAATAATCATCGTGTTTTTCGACGCATCTGTCGCCTAATATTTTTCTTGTTATTTTTCAGGCACTTTTTTTCATGCTGTTCGACACATTCCCGGCGGAAATTGACCTTAAGGCACAAAATCACTTTTCTTGCTCGTGGAATTCGTTTCAAAGTCATTTTTGCCGTTTTCTCCTGCCTCAGGACGAGGCAGAGAACCTCGAAAGGGGAGAGAAAACATACATACTTCGTATACCATCACACGAGTAAACACATGCGTAGCATCTACGTAAGTTTTGCGAAAAATGCATGTTAAAAGACGGTATCTACAGTAGTCTCAAGGCTTTGAGTGATTCCCCAGGATGAAACAAGTTAGGACCCACTTTCCTCTACTGTGAACTTCCTTCATGCCCTTGTAAAAATATGGATACACAGCAGGACCATATTTTTGGCTGGGTGTGGGAACCACTCAGGCACACATTATCGGTTCAAGTTTCTTAGTTTTGCGATTTCGTGCTCGGAAGTGAAACAGCGAAATAGCAGGAGCAGTGTCCATGACAGATAACACGATATTCGGTGAAGCTTCTACCGAAGGCACACGCAAAACTTGAAGATCGAAACAGCAGTAGCAGTGTCCATGACAAATGACACGATGTTCGGTCAACCACCACCGAAGGCACACGCAAAACTTGAAGATAACATGCTCCCCTGCCCCGGTTGGCTTGGTTTCTTCCCTTGGTTCGCGCGACGCATATATATGATACACGACAGGCACTCTTTTTCGGAGAGATCGAAGTACATTCCGGTGCGCCTGACGCCCGAAGAGCGCACCTACCTGCGGCTGGTGGAGTCGGTGGTGTCGGTCACAGATTACACGGGGAAGGTCGACGCCGACTTTCCTTCCGCGAACAAGCGCCAAAATCTCATTCTGACGCAGGTATGTACCATTGATACTTGTACTTGGTATCGATTGCACGGAGAGCATGATGAATGACCCGTTTGACAGCTCTTCGAGCCCGCAATACATAGCGGCGCTTGCCTCTGTGAAACCGTTTGCTTGCCACCTCAGCGCAGTGGTCTTGACGATTTGGCCCAGCTTCAGCCCAAAGGGTTGAAAATTAATAGTCCATATTGACTGTTCAGTACCAGGTACATACGTATCGTTTCGAGAAGTTTCTCAGGCGGTCTGGTTTAGCTTAGATTTCAACGTTGTGCATTTTTCAACCATTGTGTCGAAGCTGGACCAAGGTCGTAACACCCTCCCCCCGCCGGCCATCTCTGGTCGGTGTATGCACCGCAACGCAGGATGATATACTTATACGTGGGTGATATATTAATATTGCATACTCATAGAACCTCCAGGCACTAAAATTGGCACACTCCTTTGATTGAGTGTTTTCAGAAGCATCGCTCGGCTTCTATACTCCTCGCAAACCGCCACCTGTGTGTCCGAGCGCTGGCCGTGTGTGTTAAGTTAGTCCATCCACATCCTCCCCGTAGCGTCGTGCTTGCGAGCTGAGCAAGCGCCCGTAGTCGCGTTCGCCTCACGGCGTTTTATTATTTCGGTTTTGTTCTTCCCCAGATCACGCGATTCTTGGGCGGGCTGGTCCTGGCGATGGACTACGAGGGAGGCATGGCCATGATGGAGGACAGGGGATACAGCGAGCACGAGGATTTCTTCCAGGACGCTCTTGAGATTGCCCGAAGACATAAGATAATGAACCCGGAGAAGATGCGCACGGAGTACGCCAAGGTTCGCGTCTGGACATACTTTGTTCGCTGCTCATCTTGATTCGCTCGTGTGTGCTTGCCTCCTGTGCTTCTACGTTCGTGCCTTTTTTGTGTTTCCGTGATATTAGAATGGAGAATGCGCGCGCGTTGCTGTTGTCATGTTCCAGGCTTTGTTGGCGATTTAGCGGCAGCAACCAGCGATGTCGTGCTATAGGCCAGCCTCTTTTGTTCTTGCGTAATGTACAGTAGTAGCGGCAAGTATCAGCCCTGCTATGCTATAGTACTCGTATGGATCAGCCGTATTCAGCGATGTGGCAGTAGCTATCAGTGAGGCGCTTCCGTTTCCGTGGTTGTCGTTGCCATGGCGCAGTGCTCAACTACAAAGACAGAGCCGTGTACCAGGGAGTATATTTACAACCCGTACGTTCCCAGGGGAAAGTGCTATGTGTCTGCCTTTCCGGTGGTGCCAACCATTGTCATCAGGTAGAATACGGAACCACATCTCAACTCGCAACCGTGTGTTTCGACGGCACCCTCCCTCCCTTCCTCCCTCCCTCCCTCCCTCCGTCCTCATGCATGAGTCAGATGATTTATCTCATGCAAGACGCTGTGTCTCCGGACGCGCAGCGTATCCTGGGCTTGAACGTCAAGAGGTGCGCGGTGATGCACGTTGTTTTTTGCGCACGCGCGTGTCAACGCGTGCGTGCACGTGGTGGTGTGATGGTAGTAGAACAGTCGGGGAGTATCTCACGTGCAGGTAGTCGTGAACCAGGAGCGCGCAGAGTATAGCAAACGTAAGATTTTGCGGCATTTGCGGATATCAAGTTGTTTTTGTTGTTGTTGTTGTTGTTGTTGTTGTTTTTTTTGTTGTTGTTGTGACTCTTGCAGTTTGATGCATAAAGGATCGTTCGTCGCCCACCCAGTAGGCCTGTACCGAGGCCTAAGACTGGGTTCCCATCGCTTCTGTCTCGCCTACTACTACAGTTGGTGAATGAAAACCGTGCGCCGACCGAAGCACGGTTTGTACGTTTTTCCTTCTCTGTTCGGGACGCAGTGGTCTTGGACCTTCGCAGGTAGTGACACGTTTCTCCGGTCCGCCGGCGTAGAAAGCCGCATTTTACGTACACCTATGCGCTGTTTCCCCTCGTGATGTCCACGCCTCGCACTCTGTGTTGCACGGCTGCCTCTTCTTCTCCACAGGGGAGTGAAGTCGGTGTACGATTTTTTGAAAGAGAAGGGGGGCCTGGCGATTCTGAACGACGCTAATGTTGAAATGGCGACCAGAGAGGTCTTGGCCAATGGCAGGTCACGGCCGCAGATCACCAAGGACATCCGGAGGAAGGTCCGTCGGAATAGCTATGATTCAGTTGATAGCTGACCGACGCCAGCGCCTAAAGTATAGGGTACGCCGTAATGCCTTACTTTTTAGCTGGGTGCCTGAGATCTTATAGAGAATGTGAAGCCGGAGGGAGATCCGCCCCGTCTGACCGAACATCTCCTAAAAATCTTCGTCTCCTAAACCTCGTTTTTCGTTTTTCTGTCTTCCGCCAGCGTGACACAGTTGACCACAGTAAGGCATGCCTTATCACAACTCTGCACTATAAGTAGCGCTGGTTCCTATTATTAATAATAGCAAGAACCGTCCAATGCAGTGCTTCGCCGTGACTCGGGAAGAGCAGACTCTCACGCGGACTTGTGTAAATGATCGGACCGGGCGACGTATACCTTGCGTCTCGAGCTACAGCAATCGCGGTTCTGTGTAATCATGGCACGGCTCCCGCAGCTCAACTGGACCGTGCCTCCTGTTTTATCTTTCGATGTGTGCGCTGTATATGTCGATGTGTGCGCTATATATGTGTGCTTGATGTGTGGTGTTTGATATGGCGTGCGTCGCAGGAATCGGCGGTGGCACAGATCAAGCGTCGGTACGCCACCGTAAACCTTTCACCGGAAGACATTCACACCTGCCTCTACAGCATGTGAGACCCGGGCAGCAGCTGCTGCCAGCCCCTCTATTTTTCAGTAGTCGCGACCTACTTACCAGTACGTACGGTAGATTATGCCGATAACTTCGTCGAAACATATGCTCTCTCTAATATTTTAGGGGATTTCGGACTCTTGGCTACACGTACTACGAAGCACGAGACGGCACATTTCTCTCTTGACTCGTTAACTCACTACTGCGTGTTTACCACCCGATGTTGCTGCGTATCACAATGTGATGTTGCTCAAGCATCTCACGAAACGCGTCGACTGTGCCAACCATTCCGGCGTTTTGCGTTCATCCTTGGTGTTTTTTACGACAGCATCTGCTAGACGTCAATATTATTTTTTTTCTGGGGATATTCATGATTTTTCTAGTAGACATCCTGCCCAACAACGGTGTTGTACGTACCCCTTTTCAGCTGTCTCGAAGGTCCTACGACCGCTGACGTATAGATTCATAAGGTACCATTCTTCACATGCTACCACTCAACCAGCGCACTCATTCGACAAAGCAGTTACAAATGTTCTGCTGCTGGAGCTTCTAGCGACAAGTGTAACTACTGTATCTTCTTACGACCCCCTTTGCTAACCCGTCTCTCGACGACGCACGTGCAGGTGCGACAATGACTCCTTCCTGAACTCGAACCGCGTGCCGATCGACAAGATGATCTCCTACCTCGAGCAGTACTTCTCGCCTGACACGCCGGGAGATGACCCCTACTCGCTCGCCATATCGGCGGGGGAGGGCGGAGCACGCTTGACTCACTCTCACACGCGGCAATATAACTTTGCGCTGCAGGTCAAGCCTCGGTAGTGTCTTCCCCGGTTGCAGCTGATAGCATCCATGGAGCCAAGTGTGGCGCTCGTATTGTTCACGGCGGCGATTAGGTAGTGCGCACCATCCACTTCTATGCATTTCGGCCATTTTTCCCGGCGCTTCTGCTAGCTTGATCTCGGCAAATAGAGAGACCGAAGAACGAAATTGGGTTTGCGCTCCGTCCGCATTGTGGTACATACTTTCTAGAAGATGCTGTCGTTACGACGCCAAATGGCGCGACAAACAGCCGACCTTGATTCGAGCGACGTGCTCTCGCTTGTGCCCGTGCTTTTTATTTTGTTTTTGTTGCAGTCGTTGACGCTGTGGCGAGAAATCATGCACGACATGTTCCGGCTGTGGTGCCTGGGGGAGGAGGATCTTCTTTCGGAGGTCTCGCTCTACAAGCTCTCGGACACGGGACAGGGGAAGCAGCGCGTACAGCAGAGCCCACGCACTTTCAAGGCCATGCAGGCATGTTGACTTTTCTCGATGCACGCGATACTTCCTTGGGTGTTGGTTTTTTTTTGTTGGTCCATTTGTTACTATATGCGGTAGGTGTTGTTCCTGGGTGCGCTCTCAACTGTGCTGCCATGCTGCTGCATACCGCCCTGTTCTGGGCAGTTGGCACATCGAGAAAGCCGGGAAGTTATATACCCTGGTACCAGGTATGAACGTTGCAATAGTTCACACATTGATTTCCACTTGATCTAGATATCTCGGGGCAAATATATCATATATTCCTGATGTGTATGATCTGTATGATCTAGCTCATGTTGACGCGTGAAAGCCGTATAGTCTGCACGATTAAGGACAGATCTCCTGGGTTGGGTCTGTACTA
Organism: Postelsia palmaeformis; assembly: GCA_037834295.1. Taxonomy (NCBI): domain Eukaryota; class Phaeophyceae; order Laminariales; family Laminariaceae; genus Postelsia; species Postelsia palmaeformis. Next base: position 4,738 of record JBBMHQ010080532.1, on the reverse strand, counting down.
TATAGATCCCGCAATAACATATACAATGTGCAGGTTGTGATCTAGATCATCTACCGTAGACAGATAGGTAGATGGACAGATAGATCATAAGCTATTTGCCCGACGTTTGCAGTATTTAAAGTCGTAACTTTCACATAAACCAGGTTTAAGCTCAACCTGTCTGCGTATCTCGAACACGGTGTGAAGACCTTCAACTTCTACCCGATATGTTGTTGGGTTTTTGTTTGCAGGAGACGTGGGAAGTTTTAGAAGCGCGTGGATACATCGTGCCTGCATGCGATTATCCGTGTCGCTAATTGACCCGGGCACACCTTTCCAACCGCGCACCTGCAGGAGATTCTCTACCACGCGCAACGTGGCGTGAAGAGCTGGGTGGGGAGCAGCGTTATTCACCTTGGCGACCACAACGTGCCCAACGCCCTCATCTTCATCGACAAGTACACTCAGGTGCGTGTTGCAGGCTCATTCGCCACTATCGCAAACAAGCCCCCAACGACAACCGTTTTGGAAAATTTTGGAGAGAGGCGCGTTGTCTTCCATCGCACGACATTGCTATTACTGCTGCCATTTCGATACGAGCGCTGCGCTGCGCTGTCAGGTTATTTTTGTTATTGCCGGCTACGAGTCCCGTTTTCCGGAACGCCGACGATTTACGTTGCGGTAGTCGGCGTGGGGCTCAGGGAGGCCTCGAGCAGGGTCGTACTTCTCGTGGTTGTGATAGTGGTACGCAGCTGGTGCATGGTCAGACGTGGGTCCGACCCCGCCCCCCATGCTTGCGCATGTTTTTTTCCCCGCCGCCGCCACAGGTGTCGCGGATCTTAGGGCCGATCGTTTCGTGCCTGGAGCAGCTTGTCGTGCTGTATGACAAGGATGAACAGATTAAGCGTCTCATCGATACCGGCTACGGCGGTCTGGAGGTTTTGAAGAAGGACATCCTTTTCGATTTCTTCCGGTCGGCTTTCGACGGTAGCGGCGCCGACAACTTCTTCGACGCCGGCAGGTATATATTATACCATTAGTTAACTAGGACTGTCTCCACAAACAAAACATGTCTGTTGCTACTGACGCGCTTGTGGTCGCAGTTTTCGGTCAGATGTGTACCACGCTCCGGAGTCGACACCGGTATCAGTCTTGTCCGCCGGTTATATCCGTGTCAAGCCCGAAAAATGTGTCCTCAGGCGAGCATCTTGCCCGCTTTTGGAATGCTTAGTGGCGGTTTGTTTAAGTGTAACGTTAGAGTATGTTGTTACGGTCTTTGTCTTCGACCTGTTCAGGGATGTCCTTTTCGCTTGAAAGTATCGCGTGTTGGTTAATATATGTAGACTGTACACCCAGTGGAGAAAATGTTCCTCGCTGCGGTCATTACCTGCTATGTTGTGTCGACGATACCCCTGCATGACTCCGACTGCATTACTGACTTAATGTTGGATGACTATCACTCACCTTTTATTCAGTCCGTGTTCGTTGTACTGTAGGCCTAGTCGGCACTCACTTGTCATGAGGGCTCTTGTTTACCAGGTACCCTGTACGGTACTTAGGAGGGAGAATTCCCTTTTCTCGGAATGAGACAATTCCGAGGTCTACCCAAGTGCAAAGCGAGTATTCGAGCGTGACAACACGATAGGATGTACTGGAGTATGCGCATGATGCGTGCGATATACAAGCACAACGGTGATACGTGATATTGGGCCGCATTTTGTCCCTCGGGCCCGTGTTTTGCATCACTTGGGTTATGCCCGACCCCCAGTATACTAATCCGACGTGTATTTGGCTTCAGAATGTTTTGGAAACCTTAGGTAACGGCTGATTGCCGTACCCGTCCCACTAGAGTGCAGCGGTGAGCGTCTGACGGCTTGACCCTCGCTCATACTCTAGGACCTCCGAGCATATAGCTAGTACGGGTAGCTTCGACACATCCCGCGTTTGTAGTATCCGATCATCTTTCCGCTTCAACATGAGGCATACTTTTTTCTCAACGCGAGCATGAGGACCTACCCGTTCGACCCCGGAATTTTTCATCGGCGACTTGTCGAAATATCAATCTACTGACTGTACACCAGGTATATACCCAGTGCGGGAGTTGACTACTTTTTTGCTTCGCCCGCCCCCGCCCCCCGCCGTTGTCGCCTTTCACGCTTCCGCGCAGTTGCATCGACGGGCGGTTGACATCGGCATGGAATTGGTGCTCGCAGCTCAACAGCAAGCCGTTTTTTCCGATGTTCCAGCTCACGGGGTTCACCGGGTTTGATGGAGAGTTCCAGCGATGAAGAAAACGTTCCGGCCTCCATCCCTTGTTTGTGTCCGCTGGTGTTGTGCTTGAATGCAAATGTGATAAACACGAGGAGCGGATGTGCAATCAGCACGGAGATAGAGGAATAAAGGTAGACCGCGGCGCCGTCACGCCGCACCGCTTCCACTGCTGGAGCTGCTGCTGCTGCTGTCATACACCGTCCTCATATGGTGTGTACGCACAAGAGCAGAGTTGAAGCTCGCTGTGGACGATGTGGGTCGCGTTCTGTAAGACGGCATTCCGCTGCTGGGGACTTGATCTTCGGGAAAGAGGAAAAGGCTGTATTAAAATAGCAGTTCTTCAGGGTGCCAGAGACTGTCTCGGTTATTGTGGCCATGCTGTGTCGAATAACTTTGCACAGTTGGTGCTACTGTAGCAGTAGTGCTGTTGTTGCTGCCATCTCTTAATTTTATGCGTATCACTCGTTCGGCTTCATAAAATAACGACGCTCCATTCGTGCTTGTGCACGCCGACGTACTGGGGGCGTATCTTGGTTGCTTTTGCTGTGCTGGAGAAGACCCGTGCTACTGGCACCGCGTCGAAAAAGTAATAAGTCAGGTTATTTTGACACAGCCTGCATTCTTGCACGACCCCCCCCGTTTAGTCCACGTGTAGACTCGTGCCTCGATGGCGTTGTTGAATATGGCAAGCAAGCTAACGCCCAGGCGCGCGTGTGCGCCTGCAAACTCGACTGTATTGTTTTGCCGGTTGCGAAGCTTTATCGCAATTCATTCAAGGAAATTGCACGGAGTAGTGGCCCTATATACACCGAGGCTAATATGATCCCGTCCGTACCAAAGCCCCCGGCTTCGTAGGTCCTTGTCGCCTGCAATCCCCCTTCCCATCCGCGCTGTTCGATCGCGAAGACTCGGGTACGTTTGAACCGCTGCCCACAGTACGTCCCGTCTTGGATGCTGGGCTCCGCAGTTGACCGAGCAGCGTAGTGGAGACGGTGGCGCGCCTCTCGCGAGGGCCCCAATCACGCAACGAGTGTGGAGCGCATGGTGCTTCTGCCCATATAATAAGCATACCGCCCGGTGCTCGAGCTGGAGCCGTTACACAACAACCCCGTACGCCACGTCGTCTCGGATGTCGACCAAGAAGGCACGCTCGTTCCCGGGTCTCGTCCCCGGCGGCCTGTGGGATCTTTAGCTGGTGCCAGATATCCTAGGCCCATTGTCGTTCATTGTGGCTCCTCTCCCTCCGCTTATTTCGCTCTCCGCTCTTCTTCCTTCTCTCCCCCGTCCCCTACGGAATAGCTCCTATTCTTTGCGCGTCTCCGCGACCCTCACTATCACCCCCCTCTCTGCTAGGCTCGCTCCCACTATCCCGCCCGGGCCTGCTGAAGAGGGTGGCGCACTGCCCCCGGGTCTGTGGTTTCGCTCGTACTCGTGCGATAGCCGCTTTCGCCGCGCTGGCTGCTCGTGAACCCCTCCCAGGTCATCTCGACCGGCCTCATCTGTCCCTTGCGACCGCCCCCCTGTTAGTTGTACTCGTAGCGCAGCAGCATTGCTTTACCTTGCGTTGCAGTGAGTTGCACATACTGGGAGGCATTGGTCAATTGGCGTTACATACATACAGCAGTATTGAGATACGTGTTAGATCATAGATCATGTCGTCGTGTTTGCAAACCGACGCACTCCTCGGTCTGCTTGATATCGTTCTAATATACAGTATTTATCTACAAGGAGTCCCTCTAACACCGACGTGCCTTCTGAGGGAAGGCTTCCGGCTTGTCTATCTGTCCATACCGTGGAATAAGGAATACGCTAGCGTGCTGATCAGCTGGTATTATCCGGTTCGATAGATCTAGGAGGAAAGGTCGCGCTCGGAAGGATTGTCCGAGGCGAACGATAGGGTTGCACAGCAGGTGGCTGAATCCCAGAAAGCGCTGATGCGCAAGGTCGACGAGCTCACGAAGAAGGTTGAAGCTCAAAGGCTCCAGCTGGTCGACCAGTCTACCGCGATGGACGCTCAATCCGCGCAGGCGACGGAGCAGGTCGCGAAGCTGGCGGCGCTCCAAGGGGCAAGCGAAGATGCCCGCAGCAGGGGACAGCGATCGAGCCCGTCGCTGCCTGATGTTCGATCAGGTACATACTCAGCCTCGGCCTGCCGGCAAAACGTGCCGAAAATTCTCGGGGAAGCATCACAGTACCCGATGGGGCGAAAGAAGATTTTGTCACATTTGTCCATGTTTGGTTGCCGGGAAGCAATTACCCCGCGAACTGGCCCTATCCTCGTCGGGGACGATAAAGTCATGCCCAGCGAGCTGCGGCAACGACATTCCCCCCCTTGAGATAGACGATGCGACACACGCTTGGGCTATTTTGGGTGAAGGAGTAGTGTTGACTGTACTCAAGAACACGATCCATAATAAGATCCATTGGAGGCTGAGGAGTTCCATACTGGGAAGGGATTCCGGTAGTAGGGTATTGGGAGATCGGGGTA